>JAREIK010002423.1:94121-131345 GCA_029783825.1 Sapria himalayana | reverse complement strand
AGATATGAATTTTTTTTGACAATGTTTCAACACCGTCCTTAATGAGACAGAAACAAAGTCACTTTAAAATCAAGACCCGAGCTAATGATTACTGTTAGTGTCCTGATTGAAACTGAATGAGGAAACAGAAAATTCCCTAAAGTTAGCTACACACTTGATAAGAAGGCAAGACATATAGTGTGTGAATGTATTAAAATTTGAATTCCCTGATAGATATAAAATAATTAATGCGTGGTATGAAGATCTTTAAGTTATTTATAATGAAAGTCATGACTGTCATATATTTATGCAGATTATATCAATTCCATTCCATGAATTACTTCCACTAAGTGTTTGGAATGTCCTTCCAAACTTAGTTTTTTTTAAAATAGCTAACTGCAACTACAATCAAATAGATGACATGTGTAGGCAAATAATTATGATATTTTTGCAGGTTTCAATTTTTTTATTCTGTTTTGTTCTTTTCTTTTCTGATTCAAAGTATTCAGACATTACCACGGTCTTTCCATGCATGGTCTCATATTTTAGATTTCATCAACTTTATCAAAAAGAGGGCTAGCTTATCTTATCTTTATTATAATAAAACATTTTTATTTTTGCATCTCTTTATCTCTAACATAATTACTGGACATATATTGGATTTTTGTTGAGCGTAGACAATAAATTTAATTTATTTTTTTAATATCATAATATTTTTTTTATATATCTGTGAATATATTTTTGTGCCTTTAATTTTTTGGGTAATTTTTAGCCTATTGATATAGTAAAACCAATTTTCAGCACCGTACAGCGGCAGCGATGGTAGCAGTGGCAGCAGCGGCGAGACGGCAGTGCGGTAGAGGGTAGTGAGGTAGTAGTGGCGCAGCACCGGCAACATTCGCAGCACCGCAGTAGTTGCAGAGGAGACGTCATTGGCCACAGACGTAGCTACGGCACTAGGTAGCTATGGCATTAGCGCGCCACGATGAAGGCAGTGCGATAGCGTAGCACCGACACTATGGTAGCAGTATTGATAGCACCGACTACGGCAGTGTTAGCACGACAATTGCATCGGCAGCCGTAGTGGTAGCGGCAGTGTGGCGGTAGGAGCGGTAGTGTAGGGGAATAGCTGCAATGACAACAATTGCGGTATATACGTACATATATATCAGCATACTACACATATAATACTATTTATTTTTATGTACATATATAGTGAGTATATATATATATATATGCATGCATAATACTACAGTTTATATGTCTTACTACAGTAATAATGTAATAGTGAAATTCTAGTATATATGTATATATTTACTGCAACAATATATATCAAAACATAGTTATTTATTTATTTATTTTGATTTGATTTGGTGGTTTAAATTCCATACAGATATGGTACCGCGCATTGTTTCTCATACAAGCTTGTATAAGTGAATATATTTCATAAACATGATGCACCATGATTTGGGCAGCATTTTTGCAGCGGAAAGTTGGTGATCATAGGAGCAGAGGGAGAGAGCATGTCATGCATTGATAGATTATACTTATGCAAAGTTGGTGGATACATTGATTAATGATAATATATTTTTTGTTATTTTTTTTTTGTTTAGTTATTTAAAATTTTAGAAAAAGTTAATAAAGGAATTTTTTTATTTAATTTAAAAGTTTCATTTAGTAGTTTCTATTTTTATAAATTAATTTAAAATATTAAATTATTTAATTAAATTTTTGTTTAAATTGTATGACAATCAACTTTAATTTCTGTTTGTTCATGTCTATATTAACTGTATATATATATATGTGAATATGTTTGCATTTCTCCCAATTTTTTGGGTTGAGTTTTAGCCTATTATAGGTATGTAAAAGTCCATTATCAGCTGTGGTAGCTGTGGAAGCCGCGGTGGCAGTGGTAGTGATGGCAGTGGCGGCAGTGGCACAAAAAGCGGTGGCGGCGGTGGCGGCGGCAGCGTCAGCAGCGGCGGCAGCGGTAGCAGCAGAGGCAAGAGAGGCAATAGAGGCAACGGCAACATCAATGGCAACGTCGGCATCGGTGGCAGTAGAGACTACAACTACAGCAATGGTAGTGGTGGCAGCGGAGGCAGCACCGATAGCAGCCACAACGGTGCCAGCACCGACAACAGCGACAACATCGGCAGTAGCTGCAGTGGGAAGGGCGGCGATGACAGTGGGGAGCAGTAGGAATAGCAACAAATGCGATATATACGTACGTATATAGTCATTATATACGTACGTATAATTCTGCATTATTTTATGTGCATATATACTGAGTATATATGTACTCGGTATATATGTATGCATAATACTACAATTTATAAGTACAAATACTGCAGTAATATATGTACGAGTGAAATGCTGGTATATGTATATTTTTGCAGTAGTAATATATATTTATCAAAACATAGTTTTATTTTAATTTATTTTGATTTTATTTGGTTGTTTAAATTTCTTACAGATGTGGTACCGCATTGTTTTCCTTACGAAGCTAGTATAAGGGAAGGAATATTTCTACAAACATGAAGCACTGTGACTCGGACAGCATTTTCACAGTGAAAAGTTAGTGATCAGAGGAGCAGAGGGAGATAAAGCAACATCAATGCATTGATAAATTATACTGAATGCACAGTCTATAGATACATTGATAACTAAGATGTAATAAAATTTATTTTAGTTATTAAAAATATTGAATTAGAATATGTTATTAAATGAAATTTTTTAATTTACAATTTTCATTATAGTTTCTGTTTATTAAATTTAATATAAAAATATTAATTTATTTAATTAAATTTTAGTTTAAGATGTATGACATTCAACTTTAATTTGTGTTTGTTCATTTCTATAATAACTATTTTTATATATCTGTGAAAATGTTTGTGTGTCTCCGAATTTTTTGGGTAGAGTTTTAGCATTTTATAGGTATGTAAAAACTTATTATCAGCAGCAATATCATCGATAGCAGGCAACAGCTGTGGGGACGACAGCGACAGTAGTGGTGGCGTTGGCAACAGTGAGGGCTATAGCGCAGCAATGGCGGTGGTGACGGCAGGAGGGGTTGTAGCGGTGGCATCGATGGTAGCGGCAGTGGCCACCAGAAGTAGTGGCAACACCGCGGGAGTGGCAGCATCGGAGGCAGTGGCTATGGCTGCACTGAAAGCAGCGGTGGCAGTGGCGATAGTAGTGGCAACACTGGAAGTTGTGGTAGCACCGGAAGTAGTGGTAGAAGTGGCAGTGCGGAAGCAGTAATAGCACCAGCGACGCCAACAATAGCTGCGGCATGCACCAACAGCACCGACAGCTAGGGCAGCAGCGGTAGCTACGATAGCCGCGGTGGTAGTGGCAGTGGCGGAATTGGCAGTGGTGGTAGCGGCGGAGACAGCAGCGACATTGGTGGCAGCAGAAGTAGTAGAGGCAGCGGTGGCGACGGCCCAGTGGTAGTGGTATTGGCAGTGACAGCGGCAAAGACAACAGCAGCAAGAGAGGCAGCGATAGTGGCAATGGCAGCAGCAGCAAGAGCAGCGAGAAGCAACAAAAGCCAAATGAGATATATACGTACGAATAAATTCAGTATATACGTACATATAATACTGTAGTATTTTATGTTATATATTAAGTATATTTGTACTCAATTTATATGTACACATAATACTGTATTTTAATGTACATATACTGTAGTATATGTACGGTGAAATGTATTATATATTTACATATATACTATAAGATTATATATGTATCAAAACATGACTTTTTTTTAATTTGACTGAGTGGTTTAAATTTCTTACATATATAATACCGCATTGTTCTTCATACAAAGCTTTTATAAGTGATGAAATTTTTCACCAGACATTATGTGCCGTGACTCGGACAGCTTTGTCATAGTAGAAAATAATGATCGGAGGAGTAGAGGAAGAAAAAGCAACATCAATGAATGGATATATTATATTTTATGCACTATCATTAGATACATTGATGGATAAGATGAAATAAAAGTTTGTTATTTTTTTGTTTCAATTATGTAAAATATTAAATTTGAATAAGATATAAATGATTTTATTCTTTGTTTATTATAAATTATTTATAGTTTCAATTTTTATTCAATTTGATATAAAAATATTAAATTATTTAATTAAAAAATTTTAAAATAAATTAAATCCTGAAATTATTTTTGAAATTAAATTAGCTAGGGAATTTTCCCTAGCTAATTTAGAAAGGGAAATATTAAAATTAGTGATAGATTTTCCATCCTTAAATTTATTTAGCTAGGGACTATATCCGTCACTAAAATTTATAGACCAGCACTTTAGCTAGGGAATCATCCGTCGTTATTTTCGTTTAGCGACGGAATATATCATTTATCTTGATAATTTAGCTAGGAATTGTCTTTTTTTGCAAGAAATTTTTCTGTGGCTAAATTTTTAGCTAGGGTTACTTTTCGTCACTAAAATTTGTAAGAAGCACTTTAGATAGGGAACTGATCCATTGGTAATCCATAGTTATTTCCCGTTTAACAACGGAAAATGCCCATTTAGCTAGGGAATTATATCTAGCTATATGAGATTTTTCTTGTAGTGTTTTTTGTCCATACTATAATTTATATGAATTAAACAATTGAATAAGATCATTACTATTAACTTATAATATTCCATTTTATTAAAATAATAAATATTACTTTTTTTATTGAACTTTTCACTTTAAGTACATTTTGAAAATTTATAAATTATAATTTTATATCAAATAATATGAAATTTTATGCCATAATAATAATTTCATATTATATTCATAAAAAATAAATTGAATTCTTAAAATTTTATAACCATTATATATAGTGTGTTGTGTGAAATATTTTATTATAATATTATATTATTATTTTTTATTTATAAAATAATATCATTTATAGTTAAATAAAAATCTATTTATTTTTTTTAAAATTTATTATTTTTAATAATTTTTGTTTTCTTTTATATTTTTGTTTCTTTTTTTTCTATATATTTACATTCATTTTTTTATTTATAGTTTCTGTGAAAAATAAAAATTCTAAGGCATACAAGCACATAAACTATTTTATCTATCTTTGTGAAGAGGAAGCGAGGAAAGCGAATTGGGACTATGGGAGCACATGTAACTCATAATTTTACCTCTTCTTGTTATCAAGTAAGATTAACAATGCTCTTCTCCTTTAGAATATGAATTATATTTCTTTCTTCCCACAATTTGATTTCCACTGGTGAAGTTTGGCTGGTACAGATTAATCGGTTTTAATTTTTTTTTCTTTTTTCCCCAATTTCTATTCTTCTTTCTTCTATTTTCACATCACTTATTTGATTTTGACTCTCCACCATGAGTAAAACAACATATGCTTAGTGTAAACTTTGTTCTTCTAATGATTATTTTTTTAGGGTTTTATGGATTTAAAATACAAAATGTATGCTTATTGTTTTCTGCTTCTGTAATTTAAGAAAAAAAAGTATGTTAATTGTTTTCTGCTTCTATAACTTATGAAAAAAAACACCATGATATACTAAGATTTTCATGTTCAAAGCAAAGTAACTCAAGTTCATCAACAAATTCTCATGTGATTTATCTGTTTCACTTGTATATCGCTATGATACAGGTTGCCGGTGTACAATCTATCATTAACTGATAATCTAGTTTCTGATTCCCAATAAATCATTGTTTCTTTTTTCCGAAAGATTCATGTGGTTCATCTGGCTTGACATTCGAGTTTATGCTTGAAGAATATGAGAATTTCTTAAAACTCATCTTCTTTGATTTGGATCTTAAAATTATATTTAGTGTTGATGGTATCAGTTCTGTGTTTTCTTTTATTTATCAGCTGATCACTATTATATTTTTTATGACTTTTGTTTCTAATTTGGAATTTAAATTCGTCAAATTCAGCTATTTTTTTTCTTAATCTCGGTTGGACCCATGATTCTATGCATGTTATTTTAGACTTGCACTGTAATATTAAAATTTTGATATGATTATCTCTTTTCATTTTTTTTTATTTTTGCATGTTCTAGGATATGCACCAAAGCTTAATATTCTTATTTGCTATAATTATAGATGAATATAAAGAAACATATTGAATTAAGAGTAAGTACATACAATTGGGGAATATGAATGAAAATACACCCATAGATTATGTTGTGCTCCAAACTATCACCTAAATCATCATGGTCAGTTTTTTTATCTATAATGATGTAATATTTCTCCATGTGCATATATAATCTTTCTTTGTCTCTCTTTTTCTCTCTCTCTTTCTGTCTAGCTATATATGTACGTATATGTTAATTGATTTTTTGTTCATTGTAGGTGTTCTTTGTTCATCACGAGCAATGGGAAGATAGAAAAGCTTGGTACTGGCCTCTTAAAGTCATTTGTGAGTCAGCTAAAAGTCACATAATCACTGACAGGTCTTGCAGGCTCTTCAATCAAGATCAAAGCGGATCAATGCCATGATCATGAAACTTGCTTTACCAAAGTAACTCTCAAAAGATTACAAACAAGACCCACCAATTATTTTTCTAACCAAAGTTGATTGCTACTTTTTGCTTTGAAGGTTCATGTAGTTTGTTAATTAAAGTTTTGGAAAATATTTATGTATTTGATGAGGAGATATCCCAACCGGAAGCAGCCTGGAGAATTTACTCTTAGGTAGTATTATTTTTTTAAATACAATCTACTTTTTCTAGAGAAGATGATTACAAATTTTATTCAGATGGTAAGTCTCATGAAGTTCTTAACTTTGTATTTAGGGAGCTGGAGAACATTCTTCAGGTACCTTTCCTTCACATCTCTCCTCAAAATACACACATAGTTGTACTCTTTTTTATATTTAAGCTCAACTGATGGATTCAATGCTATTTTTGATGATAGTCCATCAATATTGACTACTTTGCATAAATTAAAATTAAAATAAATCATGTTTTGATGTGATGATACATTTATTCACTCAATAGTAATAAGCCTCGAGTTCAAGACAATCAGATATGACCTCTTTGATATATCAATGGTAAGATTTGTTGAGATATATATTTATATACCTTTCTCTAACCTTATGTTAGAAAAGAACCTTGTGCATTGAGTACACATACATGTTTACACAAACCAAGCACTATGGATTGATTAAATGTCATTTTTTATTATAGTTATCAACATTGATTACTTTAATTGAATTGACATTAAAATTGATTATATGTATGTGTGTGTGTGTGTGTGTGTGTATATTTGTATATATATATATAGATATATATTTACGTATGTTTATAGATATATGTGTGTGTGTGTGTGTGTCGGTATATAGAAATATATATATATATATATGTATGTATGTATGTATGTATTGTAAGTACATAGATATAGATATATATATATATATATGTATGTATATAGACATATATGTATGTGTGTGTGTGTGTGTAGACATATATATGTGTATATAGACATATATATGTATGTATAGACACACACACACATATATACATATATATATGTGTGTGTGTGTGTATATATATATATATATGTATAAAGACATGTGGGTGTGTGTGTGTGTGTGTGTGTATAATTGGGTAGTATCTGACCCAAGGCAATCTACCCAAACAACAAGAGGAATGAATTCTTGACCAAACAAATGATGTTATTAATAGCTAATTAGGAATTCGGATTGAACTCGTAATCTTCAAGTAGTTGTGAATTCAATACCCTACCATTCGAACCACCATGCCATTATTAGTTTGCAATTATATTTTGATTTTAAAGCATTTGCATAAAATTGAAGCCTAATTTAGATTATTTTTAAGTCATATCATGAATTTATGAATCACATTATTTAGAAAATTAAAATTTATATGACTGATATATATTATATCATGATTTTGTTTTAATGATGTTTTTTTGAGATAATTATATTTTTATTTTTTGATGGATTATATATTATTGTGATACGTCAATAGTAATACGACTAGATATGCTTTATTAAATTTGATCTCTCATAGAAGAATGAGAGATCAAATTAAAGTGGTTGAAATATATGGGTTCTGTTTTGATTGTCTCCAAATATATTATAAATAAATAACATTATATATAAACTTGTATACATTTATATAATCATATGACATTATATATAAATGTCTATGTTTTAATAAATATAAACATATTTCATTATATATAAAATTGATATGTTTATATAAAATATAATGTTATATATAAATTTTTATAAATATGTATAAATGTTTACAAATATTTATACAATATTTACATAACACTATCCATTTATATAATTTTTTATATAACATTTATATAACATATAAATGTTTATACCTATTTTTAAAGATATATATAACTTATAATTTTTCAATAAATATATAATATTTATAATGTTTATATAAATTTGATATATATACTATATAATATTTATAAAAGTGTTACATATATATATTTATATATATGTAACATTTATAATAATATTTTAAACACAACAGCATATCAAAGCCAAAAGTAAGGTGTGGAAGAAGATGAGCTCCGATTGATTCCATTCAAGTGAAAAAGGAAACATAGATGAGTTAATTAACCAGTTAATGCAATGCAAGCCATTGAGTGAACAAGTGATATTTTTTTGTTGCTTCTTTATGAATATCTGGCATGTAGCATTAATCATGTTGTAATTTGAAGGAACAGAAATGAGGGAATAGAAATGAGGTAAAAGGGGGGAGAGATGAGACAGAGAAAAGTCATAGGAAGGAAGAAGAGAGAAGAGATTAGAAGGTGGCTTGAAGAGGAGAAGTGGGTTGTTGTGGTAGAAAAAGGGGGAAAAGAAAACATGATAAATCTTAGCAAGAAAAAGGATGGAATTTAGAGGTGAAGCACATTTAGAAGAGAATATGAAGCCTTATAATTGGGAGGAGGATGATTTACTTTCAGAAGACGAGTCGGAGGCGAAAAGTTGGCCTTGCATTAATAATAAAAAAGAGGGAGGTAATCTGAATTATAATTTTTGTTATGAGGATTTAATATCTTCAAAGCAGGAAACACACAAGGATAGCCTACAAGATAAACAATCAGCTATAGAAAACATCAAGCAAATGGGAAGAAACTTAGAAAAGATAAGTGTACTAAAGAAATTTGAAATAGTGCCGTCTAGTTCAAGTAAGTCCATTAGAAATAGGAAAAAATACAAAAATTTGAAGTATGAAAGCAAATGCATTATAAGAGCTCAAGCTAGGGATACATAGATATGTTTAACAGCTTGTTTTGGAATATAAGAGGAGTGACGAATGCTCCAATGATAAATAGAATTAAAAGATTAATTAAAATCCATGATTTAAAAATTGTCATTCTAGCTGAACCAATGGTGGATATAAATCAATTAGAGAAATATAAAGGGAAGATCAGATTAGATAAGGCTTTCTCAAACCATAACAGTAAGTTATGAGTTATGTGGAGAAAGAACGTAGATTTAGAGGTAATTGCAGAAGATGAGCAAATAATTACTTTTAATTTCCAAAAACAGCCAACATCAATTTTCTCGGTAGTCTATGCGAAGAGTACGAAGGAGGGAAGAAAACCCCTATGGAAGGAGATGGGGAGTTTAGCCGTAAGAAACTCCCCATGAATCATCGGAGGATATTTTAATGCGATTAGAAACATTAATGAAAAAAAAGGTGGAAGACAACCAGATAAGACAACAATAGCCTAGTTTAATGAGGCTATTGCTAAAGCAAATCTGTTGGAAACAGACTTCTTAGGATCGAATTACACATGGTGTAATAACTGGAGAAAGAGAGGGGTAATTTGGTCCAGGCTAGACAGAGTTCTCTTTAACTCGCAATGGCTGGATAAGTTGGGAGGAATAAAGGTGAAACATTTAAATAGAACCTGCTCAGATCATAGCCCACTTTTGTTATCCTTCCAAGAAAGCAAGAGTAGACATAAAGGCTTCGTCTTTCAAAATATGTGGGGATTGCATAAGGAGTATGATAAAGTAGTAAGGGAAACATGGAAGAGATCATTCTTGGGGAACCCGATACAAATCTTAGCTAATAAACTACGTAGCTTAAGATGGACTTTGAACAATTGGAATAAGGAGGTATTTGGAAATTTAAATAAAAAAATTCAGGAAGCTGAATAGGAAGTGGCTACCTTAGAAATAAAATATGAACAAACATCTAGTCAAGAGGATAGAATAAAACTCAATAAAGCTAAAGTAGAATTGAAACTCAAAATGCACATGGAGGAAGTCTTCTGGAAGGAGCGGGCAAAAGTTAAGTGGTTAAAAGACGGAGATAAAAATACAAAATTTTTTAATGCAATGGCAAAAATTAAAATTCAAAAAAGTAAAATAAAAGAGTTGAGGTCAACAAATGGGGATTGGATAGAAAAGGAGATGAGATAAAAAATATATTTCATAATCACTTCAAAAATATCTTATGCGGGCAAGGCATGGTTATAAAAAATAAGTTAATGGGAAACATTGTAAAAAGAGTCTCAGAAAAGGAGAATGATCTTTTAGGTGAACCTCTGAAGGAAGAAGAGCTTAAACAAGCAGTATTCAGTGCAGACAAAGATAGTGCTACAAGTCCGGATGGCTGGAATAATGGTTTCTTTCAACGAAGTTGGGATATCATTAAAACTAATCTACTTGCAGCCATTGAATGGATCTTTGTAGGTGCTGAAATTCCAAAATCATGGGCTATTTCCTTCATTGTGTTGATACCAAAGAAAGATAATCCACAGAGGGAGGAGGATTATAGACCAATTAGTCTATGTAATTCTATTTTTAAAATTTTAACTAAAATATTACAGAATAGAATAAGCAATATCCTCCCCAATACTATATCGCCTGAGCAGGTAGGTTTTGTAAAAAACAGATTGATGGTGGAAAATATAAACTTAGCATCAGAAATGATGAGAGAAATAGGAACAAAAGTGAGAGGAGGAAATGTTATTCTAAAATTGGATTTGGCTAAATCTTTCGATAGAGTAGAATGGGATGTTTTATGTTATCTCATGAGAAAGTTGGGTTTCTCAGAATATTGGATAGATTTGATGTATAGGTGTGTCTCAAGTGCATGGGTAAAACTTCTAGTAAATGGACAGGTAGGTGGTGAATTTAAACCAACAAGAGGACTCAGGCAGGGAGACCCTCTCTCCCCTGCTTTATTCAATATATATTTAGAACTATTTATAGTTAGCTTAAAAGAGGAAATGAGAAGGGGTAAAATCATTGCTTTCAAGTAGCCCAGGCACACTCCTCCAGTGAATTGTCTGGCATATGTGGATGATATTATCATCTTCACAAATGGCAGTAGTAAATCATTGAAAAATATGATGATATTTTTACAGTCTTTGGAGGAAGAAACATGACAAGCATTGAATAAGAATAAATGTCAATTTCTTACGTCCAAAAACACATTAGAAATTACCTCTCAAAGGATTAGTAGAATCACAGGTTTCATGCAAGCAAAGGGTGCTCTTATATACCTAGGATGCCCAATTTATGAAGGAAGGGTGAAGGAGGCATACTTATCATTCTTAGTGGATCTTGTAAGTATGGCAGGAAGAATTACACTTTTAACACATGTACTTCAAAGTTCTCTAACGCACGTTTTAATGTCGATGCAGCCACCAAAAAGCATAGTTAAAAAAATAGAAAAAGAAATGGCAAATTTCTTATGGGGGAAAAAAGAAGGAAAAAAACAAGCTTCACTGGAAAAAATGGCAAGATTTATGTTACCCTAAGGAAGAAGCTGGATTAAAATTCTCCACACTAGAAGATATAACGAAAGCGTGGGCTTGCAAGAACTGCTGGAGAGTAAAAGAAAATGGGAGTCTTTAGGCTGCATATATAAAAGCTAGATACGGGCTTGGGATACGCCGATTAACTTTCGAAAGGCGTCAAAGAGTTGGAAATTAATGAATAAACAGAAAAATATAGTAGAAAATCATGCAATTCTGACAAGTAAAGGATGGAAATGGAAACTCAATGCTCAAGGAATTTTCACATTAAAGAAAGCAAAAAATTTAGTAAGAAGAAAAAGGCAGTCGCAGGATATTTACGAAAGATTATAGTTAAAAGAGATCCCACAAAAAATTAATATATTTGTGTGGAAACTTCATGCAAAAGTCATACCGGTAGATGAAAATACACAAAGAAAGGGAATAAAGCTAGCCGCTAGATGTGAATGTTGTAGAAAGGAGATAGAAAGTATTGAGAACTTATTTTCTACAGGAACAATAGCTGATAAATTGTGGCGAAGACTAGAAACTGAAGCAGAAATTAAAACAGAAGCAGGAAATCTTATTGATAGATTAGAAAATTGGGATCAAAAGTGCACCAAGAATAAAATTCTCAAATGGCTCAGACAATATATCCCTCATATTACAATATGGTGCATATGGAAAGCCAGGAATAAAAGTCATTTTGAGAATATCCCGATGAGCTATGAGAACATCTTAGAAGAGATTAAAAGAGAAAGCGCATTCATAACAGCATGCTACCCGATAAAACTAAAAAATAATGACATTGAAGAAAAAAAGTCATGGGGCCTATCCACAAGCCTTAGAAAACCACCAGCTATTAAAATTATTAAGTAGAGAAAGTCTCTAAAAGACTACCTTATCTTGAATACAGATGAAAGTTTTAAAAGAGACATGAGAATGGCAGGAGGTGGAGGAGTAATAAGAAATGAGGAAGGTAGAGTAATTAAGGCATTTACAATGAGAGGAACAGCCTCTTCAGTTTTGCACTCAGAAACAATGGCCCTATATAAGGGTATTCAATTTGCAAAGAAAATGGGTTCAGCAAAATTCAAATACAGGTAGACTCGAGTATTTTAGTAGACCTAGTGAAAGACAAAATAGAGCTATGGAGGTTAGATGAAGATATTAATAAGATAAAAGAATTAGTAATTGAACTCAAATGGGAAATTATTTACATATTTAGGGAAACTAATGTGCTTGCAGACAAATTAGCAGAGGAAGGTATGAGGAAAGGTTTTCAGGAATTTGATGAGAATAACATTCCAGATAAGTATAAAGGATTGATAAGACTTGACAAATAGGATTTCCTTATATTAGAGTTCAAAATTAAAAGAATAAAACAAAATTTAAAAAAAAAATTTTAGTGGAATAATTTCTTGTTTGGTATATGCTTTTTGTTTCTCTTTATTGCACTCTATTGTAGTTTATAAAGAGAAATGTAGGAGGGTGGCAAGGCATAACTGAAAATCTTTCTAGTCCTGATGGGGGGAAAGGGCCAGCTTGAAGAATGAGAAACATTTTTTTTTTTAAAAAAAAGAGGCACTAGGCAGGATGTCTGTAGAAGGTCTCCTGAAAGAAGCCCCAACAGGGAAGCAGACGCAAGTTGGTAAGGGTATAGATGCGATAACATAACTTATATTGTACTGGCTGTATTGGGATGTTATTTTTGCAGGGAAAACATTCAAGGAACATACCAAAAGGGGGATTTAGTATTGATGATAGCTGATTTATCTTCTCTAAGTATTGCTTGTAATTTATTGAATTTGAAGTGTAATGAGCTAGAAAATAGAGTCTGTAACTTGCTATTAATAATGTTAAAGGCGGCAAAAGTCTGTATAGGGCAGTATATGCGCCTGTATGAGTCTGTAAGGGTAGTCTTCATACAGCAAAGCCAACAGAAGGGACACGGAGTGAAGCTTCAATAGGTTCACAGAGTGGTAAGAGAATAATAGCTGTAATTATGCATGGTATTGGTTGTTTTGGGGTGTTAATGCTGCAAATAAAGGAAGAGTCTGAATATACACCTCTAAGAACCAAGGAGACCTATCAAGTAGGGGAGCTCGGTAAGGCATCAACGGGGCGAAGGGTCAACAAAAAGCCAAGGTATATGGAGCAGCGAGAGGTGATGTTGAAAAAGCAAAGTTAAAGAGCCAAATAAAGTTATGAAAGGCAGGAAAAGATACAAACATAGTTTGAACAAAAAGTCCAGAAAAGTGCATCAAGCAAGCAAACATTCTTCATAATGCATAGTTAAATGAAGAGAATCAAAAGTATAAATCTATAAAGCTAGGCTTTATCTTTATTTTTGAGAAAGGGTGTAAAAGGAAAAAGGGTAGTATTAGTTTGTACAAATGGTATTCCTCCGCCAAAGAGATGGCATAATAATAAAACAAACCTTTAAAAAATGTGGTAATTTGTTTCATATTTTTTAAGTTGGGGTTTGCATATCACATTTGGTGGGGTTATTTTGGCTTTGGTGATAATGAATATGACTAGACAGAAATATGCATGAAGAATGCTACTTCTTTTTAGTTTTTTAGTTAAAATATGAGTCCTTATTAGGTTGACTTATCGTTTGCATAACTGGAAGACTTTGAATATGTTGTTTTGGCCCATCATAGAGTCGGCAGAAAAAAACAGCTAACACCCTAGTGTTAGCTGTTATATTTTGTGCCACCACTATTAATGTCACCATTACCCCGATTCTGCTACTGACTCCCTTCTTAGTCAGTCAGTGCCACTGCCCTCTTGATAACTGTAATTCCCCTTGCACCTATGCATCATAGTTTGTATTTATGAGGGAAAGCATCCATAGTTTTCTTGCATTTTTAGGTTATAATATTTGGGGTTATTGCTATATTTTTGTTTGATGAAGAAATTAAGTAGTAGATACGATGGCATTTTTTTAGCAGCTAATGAAATTCTTTTTTTCATTAAGTTGTGCATGATGAACATCCTCCTCACTTGACCAAAGTATTATGTGATAAACTCAACTGATGTAAAAGGTACACCTCTTCCACTTATATGCTTTGCCTTTATGATTAGGGTGTAAAAATCAACCAAGAACGATGGAACCCTAAACAAAGATAGCCATGAATAGTGAATGAAATTGATCACTAAACCTTTAATGTGCAAGCCATCATGATCCCGATCTACCATTTTCATGAGGATGACCATATCTCAAGGCTTTGACACTATCATATGCTTATGCTGTTGCAGCCCAAAAATCTCTTGATATTTTCATTTTCTCTGTAACTAAAGTTAGACATCGATTAGCCATCCTTCACATTAACGTCAATCACTTCTTAGAAAGGAATTGAGGTTCAAAACTTAGAATCCAACTTCCTTGCAAGCAAATTCATATAAATATACCTAATTGATAGAATCAGTAATGTGAAACTTTGTTTGGACTGGAAGCCAAAAAATTTCATGAGCTCTATATTTTATGTACATCAAATTTTTTTTATGTGTTTTCTAATCCTTATTATTCAAAACTAAAATGCATCATGAGTTTCAAATATGATATTCAATTCTAGTATCGTGCGAGTTCAATAAACTCAAAAGATTTTCATCTGAGTAAATTTGATTTCTTCGTCCATATTATGTATAGGTCAGTTTTGAAACTGCTGCAGGAGAAGATGGAATACAAGCTTCATTCTCACAACGTGCCATATGGCTCTAGCAGTGGTCAACATCTGTTAGTGGATTCTTTCAAGTTGATGATTCCAATAGCTACTAGGTAATGATTTTATTTCTTCCATGTTCTAAAACAATATGTTGGAAATTCAATATTTGTTCTATGGATTAAATTTTACACAATGATTGGTAAAGGCTATATATGTGCCGCAAAACTTGATAATTCTCTGAATCAGTATTCATCGTGCATTTTGGTAAATGGTATATAAGTGATGGTCATAAATATAAATTTGCTAAATTAATATGTTGCCATCCTTCGTATTGTGTAATTTTGAATAGATGTCTATGTAAGAAATGAAACAAGTGAATGATGAGATGAAAGAAATGAAGAATACAATGCAATAGAAGATGACCTATATGGAATAACAATTAACAGCCTTGATAAGATAGATAGCACACAAAGTTTTAGTAGAGTATCCACAAAGGAGAGCCTATCACAAATGGATCAGCTAATGATGAGGGTGATGATTTAGTTTAAAATGATTATATACCTATGTAATGTTTTTGTTTTACCTATGTATTTATTATATCAAATTAATTTATTAACTACTTTTTCATTTTGTTAATTATAAATAATGGCTTATAATATATGTTTTTATTCAATTTATTATAAAAATTTAAAATATGGAATCAATTTTTTTGTAAAAAAATAAAATTGTGAAAATAGATTTGGAATGAAAATTGCTAGAGAATTTTCCAAGCTAATTTAGCTAGAAAATTTTCTATACAATTTCAATCAAAAAAATATTAATTACTATTCTTAATTACGATTAAAATTAGCAAGGGAAAATTTATAATTAGCTAGGAAATTTTTATCGTTAAAATATTTGCTAGGGATTTTTCTCATTAATATTTTGTGATGAGCACTTTAGCTTGGGACAATTTCTATTGTTAATCCATTATTATTCTATTTTAGTGATGAAAAAAAGCCCATATAGATAGATTAATTAATAAATAGATAGAAATATTGATAGATAGACAGATAGATAGATAGAAAGATAGATACATATATAAATAGATAGATAGACAAACTGATATTTAGATAGATAGATAGACATACAGATAGAGAGATAGATAGACATACAGATAGAGAGATAGATAAGCATACAGATAGATAGATAGATATATATATATATATATATATAAACATAAAGACATATATTAAGAAAGATATATAGATAGATATATAGATAGATAGATAGATAGCTAGCTAGGTGAATATATAGTTTAGACAAAGAGATAGAAAGAAAGACAAATATATAGATAGATAGTTAGACAGATAAATAGACATATAGAAGATAGATAGTATATAGATAGATAGACCAAAAGATAGACAGATAATTGAATGATAGATAGATAGATAGTCATATAGAGAGTAATATAGATAGATAGAAAGATAGATATATAGACAAATAGTTAGACATATATATATATATATATATATATATATATATATATATATATATATATATATATAGATGGATAGATAGATTGTTAAATAGATAGATATATACATAGAAAGACAGATAGATAAATATATATATAGACAAGTAGATATACAATATATAGACAAAAAGATAAATAGATAGATAGATAGATAGTCATATAGACAGGTAGATATATTAATAAATAGAAAGATAGATAAATAGATAGATAAATATATAAAAATATAGATAGACAGAGAAAAAGATAGATTAATAGATAGATATATATATATATATATATATATATATATATATATATATATATATATATATATATATATATATATAGACAAATAGATACGTATATTGATCAAACGAATAAATAAACATTTTTTATTGAAAGATAGATAGACATATAGATAGACAAATAGATAGGTAGATATTAGACAGATAGTGGGGGTATTGCCCATGGTGGCGGCATCCCCACCCACGGAGTATTTTATTTGCCTTAAGGTGGGCAATGGACCGGGAGAACCAGACTTTCTTCGACCTGAACTCGAGTGCCTTAGAAATAATGACGTAAATAGAGACATTCGAAGAAGCTACGATTATCTCGAAAGAGAGATCAACAGACAAATAAATAATTAGACAGATAAATATATTTTTAGATAGATGATTAGATTGATTGATAGATGGACATATAGATAAATATAAAGATATAGAATTATATATAGACATATAAATAAATTAATAAATAGATAGACAGCCAGATAGATATACAAATTGATATAGAGAGAGAGAGAGAGATAAATATAAAAAAAGTAGATAGATAGATAGAAAGATTGTTATATAGATAGATAGATAGACAGATAGATAGATAGACAGATAGATAGATACAGAAAAAAATATACAACTAAATATATATAGATAAATAGATAAACAGATAGATAGATAAATTATCTGATAGATAGATTGACAAATAAATAGAGATAAATAATATATAGATAGGTAAGTAGCTAGTCATATATATATATATATATATTAATATAGACAGATAGGTAGATAGATAAACAAATTATTACACAGAAAGATGGATAAATAAATATATAGATAGATAGATAAATAAGGAGATAGGTAGATATATATAAAGATATACAGATAGATAAATATATAAATAGATAGAGAGAGATAAAAATATATATGAGATAGTCAGATAGATAAATAGAAAGATAGTCAAATAGATTTATAGATAGACATATAGAGAGAAAGACAAATTGATTGATAGATAAACAGACATATATATAGGTAGGTAGATATATAGACAAATAAATAAATAGATATATAGATTAATAGACATATTGATAAACTAATTGATAGACATTTTGAAATATTGATTGATACATAAATATATAAATAGACAGAGAGAGATATATATATATATATATAGTCAGATAGACAAATAGATAGATAGACAAATAGATAGATAGATTTATAGATAAATTGTAAGATAGATAGTTAGATAGATAAATACACGGATCAATAGATAGATTATTAGACATCCAAATAGATATATATATATAGATTAATTGAATGAAAGAAAGATAGATAGATATATAAATAGATAGATACATACATAAAGAGATAGGCATATAGACAGACAGATAGATATATATATAGACAGATAGATATATAGATAGTTTGATAGATAGAAAGATAAATAGATTGTAAGTTAAATCAATTGATAGACAAATATACAAATAGATAGATAGATAGATACATGGCTAGATATATATATTTTTGATAGTAGATGGATAGATAGATAGTCACATAAACATATAGATAAATAGATTGAAAGATAGATTAATAGATAGATTGAAAGACATTTAGATTGTTTGATAGATAGATTGATAGACTGATTAATATACTTTTTGAATGATAGATAATTAGAAGATAGATAGACATAGGAATAAAAAGAAAGATAAATAAATTGATAGAAAAATGGATAGATAGATAGATTCATTGATTGATTGATTTAAAGATATATAAATAGAAAAATAGACAAACAAATAGACAAACAGATAAACAAAAAGATAGACAGATAGAAAAATGAATATATAGATAAAAAGATAGACAAGCATATAGATAGATGACACACAACTACACAAACAAATAGATAGATAGCCAGCTAGATAAAGAGATAGACATACAAACATATAGATAGATAGATACATAGATTGACAGACAAATCTTTATATAGATTAATACATAGAAAGATAGATAGATGGATAGACAGATAAATAGATAGACAAATATATAGATAGATAGATAAACAAAAAGGTAGTTAGATATATAGAATCATAGAAAAACAAATAGATAGACAAATAATAGTTTGTTAGTCATACAGATATACAATTAGATAAACAGACATAGATACCCAAAAATAAAGAGATATAGATTTATATATAAATAGACAGACATATAAATAGATAGATTGATTGATAGATAGATTGATATTTAGTTAGATAGATAGAAGATAGAGAGACAAATAAATAGGCAGAAATACATCCAGACAGATAGATATATAGAAGATATAAAGATAGATATACAAATAGATAAACAAATAAATAGATAGACATTTACACAGATATAAAGGCAAATACATAGACAGAAAGATAGACAGACAAACTGAAATTCAAATTGATAGATAAATTGGAAAATAGATAGATAGATAGAACTATAGACATATAGACATATATAAAGATAGATAGATATAATGATAAATAGATAGACAAATACAAATAGATAGATAGATAGATAGAAACTTATATAGATATAGAGATAGATAAGCAGTTAGATAGATAGATATATTGATTGATTGATTTATAGATATATAGATAAATATATAGACAATAGATAGGCAAATAGATAAGCAAATAGATAGTCAAATAGATAGATTGATAGATAGATTGATTGATTGACATATCAATAGACAAATAGATACACAGATAGTTAGATAGATAGATAGATATATAGATATATAGATATATAGATATATAGATAGATAGTTAGACATAAAGATAGACAAATATATAGATAGATATATCAATAGAAATATTGACAGACAAAAAACAGATAGATAGATAGATAGATAGATTGATAAATAATTAGATAGAAAGATATATTGATAGATAGATAGATAGTGAGACAAATAGATAGACAGATAAACAAATAGAAAGACAAATAGATAGATAGATAGATAGATTGACAAAAAAGTTCACAGATAGATAGACAAATAGACAGATAGATAGATAGATATATAGATAGATAGATAGATTGATAGATATATAGATAGATAGATAAAAAGTTTGTTAGATAAATAGACACATAGATAGATAGATAGATAAACTGATAGATAGATAGATAGTCAGATAGATGTATAGATAGATAGATATATATGTAGATAGATAGTCAAATAGATAAACAAATAGATCGAATATATATATATATAGATAAATAGATAGATGGACATATAGATAAAAAAATAGATTCACAAATAGTTACACAAATAGATAGATATATAGATAGGTACATAGATATATAAATAAATAGACTTATAAACATATAGATAGATAGATAAACAAATAGATAGATTGATTGAATGATTGTTTGATAGATAAATAGAAAAATAAATAGTTAGATAGATAGATGTATAAATAGATATATAGACAAATAGATAGATAGATAGATAGATAGATAGACAAATAGATAGACATACAGATAGATAGATAGATATATATATATATATATATATATAGATTGTTAGATAGATAGATAGATAGATAGATAGACAAATAGATAGTTAGTTAGTTAGAAATTTTGTTAGATTTATAGATAAATAGATATATAGATACATAAATAGATAGAAAGATAGACAGATATATAGACATATAGATAGATTAATTGATATAAAAATAGCTAGAAATAAAGAAAGAAAGATAAATAGATAGACATATACATAGATAGATAAATATATAAATAGATAGACATATAGATATACAAATAGATATATAAATACATAGACAAATAGATAAAAAAATAGAATAATAAAATATTTATTTAACTAAAAAATTTAGCTAGAAAAATAATTCCTATCTAATTTGCACGGGATTAGCTAGGGAATATCAAGAGATGTTAGATTTTACATTGAATTACAAATTTGTGATCAATTTGTGATAGATTAGAGATGGAAACATTTAATTGAAAAATACCCCAAGTTAATATTATTGTAGATTTTCACGCAAAGATTAGCTGCAATTTTAGCAATATCTTTTGCAATGAACTTTCCCTAGTTATTTAGATTGAGACAAATTCCATCACTAAATAATTATCTGAAAAAACATTTTCATGATTATTTATTAATTGTAAGCGATTAGTCCTTAAATGAAAATTTTCACAAAATATATGCATTTAGCTAGGGAATTTTTCCTAATTATTTGAGCTGGGGATTATTTCTGTCGCTAATCTATACTAATTTATTTTTTTATTTTTTATATATTATTTTTTTTACTATTTGTTGTAATTTTGTATATTGAAGGTTTTTAATCATCTATGGATGAGGAATCCATGAAAGACACCTCCTCAAATCATTATAAAAATATGATATTATAAAAAAATAATTTCAAAAATATATAAATATGAAAAAAATTTATATTAATAAAGACTAAAATAACAATTTTAATTATTATAAAATTTTAAAAAAATTATAAATAAAATTTTTCTAAAATTTTTATTATGAAATTTAAAGATTTGTTTTAAAAATTGTAGATAATTAATTCTATAATTATACACATTTTTAAATATATTTTAATAAATAAATGAACATACATAAAAATTAATACTAAAAAAAGCTAAAATAATTAATTGTATGAATAAATAAAAAATATATACAAAAATATCTGAATTAATAAATAAAATAGTAAATATTTATATTATTTAAGGTTAAAAAAATATTTTTATGATTATAGGAAACTTTTTAAAAAATAATTACTAAAAGATTTAAAAAGCTTGAATTATAAAAAAATTAAATTTTTCATAAAATTTAAAAGAAAATAATTTGATATTTAAAGATAAATACGTAGATGTTTTAAGTACATCAAAAAAATTTAATGATTTAAAAAAAATATTCCCGAGTGTTTATTAAAATAACACTTCAAGTATTTTTTAGGGTTTAAAAGATTTATTTAATATATTACTAATCATATTTTTTTGTTCTAAAAAAATTAAATTTGCCCATTAGTTGATTTAAATTCAAGTTTTATTTTTTTACCTACTACAATTTATAAGAATTAAATAATTGAGTAAGATTTTTACTATTAGCTTTTAATATTCTATTTTTTAAAAATAATAAAAATAACTTTTTTTAATGATATGCTCACTTTAAGTAATATTTGAAATTTTATAAATTATAAATTATATCAAATAATATTAAATTTTATGGCTTTAAAATTATTTCATATTACTAATCTTTGGGTGGTAGGATTAGAAGGATGAGGGATTACATAAAGGCATTTTGGTATATTATTTTCATTGCATATATTATCTTTTACAATTGTGTTGTGTAATTATATAAATACTAATATTGGTTTTCATAATAACTTTGAAGTTAAATTTATTTACGAGAGAATAATATTTTAAGATGATTGATCACTTGAAAAATTTTTGTATTACAGAGTCTCTTCAAACATAGTCTCTTCAAAGTTATTGGGTAAAATTGTTGAGATATTTGTTTTTTTTATATATCTTGTTAAAGAGAGAGCCTTTTGTACTTGGGCATGAATGTGATCTACATATCTATCTTATCTTATCATAATATATAGAATCATTTAAAATATGAAAGCTAAATAAGAAAACAAATCTTACCAATATCTTATCTTTACAATCTTACCTTAAAAGATTGAAAAGATCGTGCATGATAAATCTTGAATTCGAAACTTTTTGTTCGTAGTGTTTGGACAAATTTTTGTCATCACTTAAAGATGTGATATCTAATTAGATAGAAAAATATATTTATTTTAACATTTGAATAAATCATGAAATTGAAGACCAAATGGAAGAACATATACATCCATTATTTGAATTCCACAAGAAATTGAAAATATATCAATTATAATTAGTAGTAACTTATAAATTACTATAAACTCTAAGTTTATTACATGCTAATTCATAAAATTTTTAAATCCAAGATGAGATTATTAATCCTACTTTGTTTTAATATCATCAAATCATATCCCCCTTCAATTCTATCCAATAAAACACAACCTAAAGAGTAACTAGGCATGAGGAATGATTAAAAGAGCTTATACAAGCTACCATTTTTCTAATCATGCTTTGCCTATAATAATAGATTCTATTAATGTATTCAAATATATCTAGATAGATAGACCGATAGATTTTAAAATAGATAGGAAGATCGATATGCAAATAAATTGATAGATAGACAAATAGATAGACATATAGACAGATATAAAGATAACAAGATAGATAAATAAAAAGATGGATGATAGAGAGATATACAGATAGATAGACAGAAAGATAGACAAGATAGATAGACAGATAGATAGATAGATTTATAGATATATTGATAGACAGATAGATTGACATAAAGATAGATAGATATATAGATAGATATATAGATCGATAGATAGAAATATATACATACAAATAGATAGATAGACAGATAGATAGATAGACAGATAGATAGATATACATCTAGATATACAAATATTTTGACATATAGAAAGATAGATAGAGAAAGATTGATATACAGATTGATAGAGAGATAGAAAGATATTTAGAGATTTAGAAAGATAGACAGACAAACAGATAGATAGATTAGATTAATAGATGGATAGATAGATAGAAAGATAGAAAGAAAGATAGATAGATAGATATATAGAATATAGATAGATAGAAAGATAGATAGATAAATCGATAGATATATAGATAGACAAATAGATTAATATATATTTCTGTAGATAAATAGATAGCTAAATTGATAGACAAATAGAAAGATAGATATACAAATAAATAGATAGATTGATAGAGCGATTGATAGGTAGATTGATAGAAAATTTAATAGATAAATTGATAGATAAATTGATGGACATATTGATTGATTGATTGATTGATAGATAGATAGATAGATAGGTTGATTGATAGATAGATAGATAACAAATTTTTAGATAGATAGATAGATAAAAAGATAGATAGTTCATAGATATATAAATAGATAGATAGAAAGATAGATAGATAAATAGATAGATATATAGATAGATTATTTTATAGATAGAAAGATATAAATATATATAGAAAGATAGATATATTGATAGATAGATAGATAGATAGACAGATAGAGAGATAGACAGATACATAGATAGATAGATATTTAGATAGATAATTAGATTGATAGAAAAATTAATAGAATGATTGATATAAAGATTTATAGACATAATAATAGAAAGATTAATAGACATATTAAAGGATAGATTGAAACATAGATAGAAAGTGAGATAGATAAAAATATTGATAGAAATATATACATAGATCGATAGATAGATAGAAAACTAGATATACAAAAAGTTTAATATATAGATAAATAGATAGATTCATAGATTATTAGACATCTAGATAGATAAATAAATAGTTTGATAAATTATTAGATAGTTAGATAGAATAATAAATAGATAGAAAGATAGATAATCAGATAGATAGATATAAAATTGGATATATAGTTTGAAAGATATAGAAATAGATAGTTAGATATATATATATATATATATATATATATATATATATATATATATATATATAGATAAATAGACATAAATATAGATAGATAGATAGATTCAATGGAGAGATAGATTGATAGAAAGAAAGAAAGATAGATAGATAGACAAAATGATAATTTAAAATATAGACACAATGATAGATATATAGATATAAGGATTGATAGTCAGAGAGATATAAATAAAGATAAATGAATAGATATACAAATAGACAGACAGATAGACAGACATTTAAATAGACATGTAGTTAGATGAAAACATATACAGATATAAATGTAGATAAATAGATAGATAGATAGATAGATAGACAAATAGCTAGATAGACAGACAGACAGACAGATAGATAGATAGATAGATAAACAGATAGATAATTGAGAGATATATAGACAGATAGATAGACAGAAAGATATACAGATTGATAGATTGATTGATGTACATATTGATAAAATGATTGATATATATATTGATAGATAGGTTGAACGATAGGTTGATAGACAGATGGATAGACTGATGGATAGACAGATAGATAGATAAATAGATAGATTGATAGATAAAAAGATAGACAAATATTTTTTTTAAAAAAAGGTTGTTTTATTATTAATTATCACCCTCTCTTTTGGCGGAGGAATACCATTTTTACAAACTACTTCTACCCTTATCCCTTTTACACCCACTTTAAACCTAATCTAGAATACATAGAGTAAAATATAAACTTTCATATCCTTCTACTAGTCATTTGTCAAATATTGATACACTTTATATCTTTTGGGTTTTCTGCCAAAGCCCTATTTGTGTGGGGCCTTTTCTTTCCATATTTTTAATCTCTCTCATAGTACTCCCCTCTGCTGTCTTCATACATGTTCAGGCTGAATGCTCTCATGAGCGACTCAAGACAGATAACTCTTGGCCGATCAAATGCGCAGCCGTAAGAATTCTGAGACACTGCCTCCAAGCCGGCTCCTCCAACCAGCAGTTTCCCTTTCTAGCTTTGTCCAGCCTGCTTTCCTTTTAGTTGACCAATGCTGAGAACCTCCTTGCTGCAGCTTGACTTGACCTGAAAAAATACAACCAAAAAACCTACCAAACACAAGCTCTCCTTATCCGACTTCCCTCAGGACCGAGAAGCTATCTATTTCTACTCTTATCCCCTGCCAACTGCAGAAAAAGCTGACAGAATCTCAGCAGCGGGTTCTCCTGACAGCAACAGGGGGCAGCAACAGACAGCAGCAAATCCTAATAGCTACAGACAGTAACAGACAGCAACAATAGGAGTTATCCTGACAGCAACTTGTCAGCAACAGGGGCACACTATATGTGCTTTGGCAATAGATTTACATATAGATAGACAAAAAGATAGACAAATAGATTTACATATAGATAGACAAAAAGATAGACACAAAGATAGATAGATATACATATAAATAGATAGATAGATAGAAAAATATAAATATAGATAGACAAACAGATCGATAGATAAACAATTAAATTAAAAAAAATGATAGAAATATACACAGCTAGGTTGATAGATAAAATTGATAGAGTGATTGATAGTTAGATTGATAGATATATTGATAGACAGATTGATAGAAAAATAGATAGACAGACAGACAGATAGATAGATAGATAGAAAGATAGATCCATAGATATATATAAATATAGATATTAAGATAGGTAAGTATATAGATAGATAGATAGATCACAACAAGAAAAATCCCATATAGTTAGGGACAATTCCCTAGCTAAATGAGCATTTTCCGTAACTAAATGGGATATAGCAATGGATTACCGATGGATCAGTTCCCTATCTAAAGTGCTGATCACTAAAAGATAGCGAGGAAAAATATCCCTAGCTAAAAATTTAGCAACGGAAAAATCATTTGCTAAAAAAACAAATTTCCTATCTAAATTAGCAAACTAAATGAGATTTTCCGTCGCTAAACAAAAATAGTGACGAAAGATTCCCAAGCTAAAGTGATGGTCGCTAAATTTTAACGATGGAAATGGTCCCTTGCTAATTAAATGTAGTGACAGAAAAATCCGTTGCTAAAATAAAGATTTCCCTGCTAATTTAGCAAGGGATTTTTCCCTAGCTATTTTAATTTCAAAACTATTTTCAGAATTTAATTTATTTTAAATTATTTAATTAAATAATTTAATATTTTAAAATCAAATTGAATAAAAACTGAAACTATAAATAATTTATGATAAACGAAAAATAAAATCATTTAATAACTTATTCTAATTCAATATTTTACATAATTGAAACAAAAAAAATAGAATTTTATTATATCTTATTCAACAATGTATCTACCGACAGAGCATAAAATATAATATATCCATTCATTGACATTGCTTTCTTTCCCTCCACTCATGCGATAACCATTTTTCTACTTCGAAAAAGCTATCCGAGTCACGTTACATATTGTCTAGTTAAAATCTCATCATTTATGCTATCTTTGTATGAGGAACAATATGGTATCATATTTGTAAGAAATTTAAACCACTCAGTCAAATTAAAATAAAAAAACAATATGCTTTGATCAATATATAATCATGCAGTATATATGTAAATATATACTAGCATTTCACTTGTACATATATTACTACAGTATATGTACATAAAAAATATAGTATTATGTGTACATATATACTGAGTACAAATATACTCAGTATATACGTACATAAAATACTATCGTATTATATGTACGTATATACTAAATTTATTTGTACGTATATACTACATTTGTTGCTGTTGATGCTACTCCAAGTACCACTGCCGCTCCTGCCACCGCTGTCACTGCCGTTGTCAATGCTAATACCACTGAAGTTGTCGCCATTGTTGACGCTGCCTCTACTGTCGCCACTGCTGCCGATGCTGCTGCCACAGCTGCCACCGCTGCCACTACTGCTAGCGCTACTACCATCGCCGCTGCTACTGCCACCGCCGCCGCCGCCACCTCTGCCATTGTGCCACTACTTTTGATGCTGCCACTGCTACCGCTGCTGCCAATGTTGCTTCTAGCGCAGCCTCTACTACCACCATTGCTGCAACAACCTCTGTTATCATTTCTCCCGCCACTCCCGCCGATGCCACTATTGCCCATGCTGCTGCTGCCGCTTACGCCGGTGCCACAGCCGCCACTACCGCTACTACCGCCACTGCTTCTTTCGTAGCCACCGCCACTACCGTCACTATCGCTGCTACCATCACTGCCGCTATTGTCACTGTTGATGCTGCTACTACTATTGATTATAGGCTTTTACATAACTATAAAAGGCTACAACTATACCCAAAATATTTGAAGACACACAAACATATTCACAGATATATAAAAATAGTTAGTATAGGCATGAACAAACACAAATTAAAGTTGATTGTCATACAGCTTAAACTAAAATTTAATTAAATAATATAATATTTTTATATTAAATTTAATAAAATCAGAATCTATAAGTTAAAATTTTAAATTAAACAAAAAAAATTCATTTAATAACTTATTCTAATACAATATTTTAAATAACTAAAACAACAAATTAACAAAATTATATTATATCTTATTAATCAATGTATCTACCGACTATGCATAAACTATCCATGCATTGACGTTGCTTTCTCTCCCTCTGCTCCTCCGATCACAAACATTCTGTTGTGAAAAAGCTGCCTGAGTAACTGTGCTTCATGTCTGTTGAAAAATCCCTTCACTTATACAATCTTTGTATGTGAAATAATGCGGTACCACATCTATAATAAATTTAAACTACTCAATCAAATCAAAATAAATTAAAAAAACTATGTTTTGATAAATATATATTACTACAGTAAATATGTACATATATACTAGCATTTCACTCGTTCATATATTACTGCAGTATATGTACATATAAACTTTAGTATTATGCATACATATATACTAAGTCCATATATACTCAGTATATATGTACATATATACTGCAGAATTATATGTACGTATATACTGCCTATATACGTACGTATATATTGCATTTGTTGCCGTTGTGCTACTCTTGTTGTTGCTGCCGCTCCTACCACTGCTACCGCTACCAGTGCCGCTGCTACCGTTGCTACTGCCGCTACCGTCAGTGTTGTCGGTGTGTCGGTGCTGGCAGTGTGGCACTGCTGTCGGTGCTGCCCATTATCGGTGCTGCTACCGCCACCACCACTGACGCCACTACTACCGCTATCGCCACTGCTACCGGTGCACTGGCACTGCCTGTGCTTCCGGTGCTGCCGCCACTGCTAGTGCTAGCGCCACTTTCGGTGCTGCTGCTTCTTCCGGTGCTGTCGCCACTGCTGCCAATGTTGTCACTGCCGCCGCTGCCACTACTATCACTATTGATAATAGGCTTTTACATACCTATAATAGGTTAAAACTCTACCCAAAAAATCTGAAGACACACAAACATATTCACAGATATATAAAAAAATGTTATTATTGACATGAACAAACACAAATTAAAGTTGATTGTAATACAGTTTCGACAAAATTTTAATCAAATAATTTAATATTTTTATATTAAATTTAATAAAAATAGAAACGATAAATGAAAATTTTAAATTAAACAAAAAAAATTCATTTAATAACTTATTCTAATACAATATTTTAAATAACTAAAACAAAAAAAATAATAAATTATATTACATCTTATTAATCAATGTATATACCGACTGTGCATAAAGTATAATTTAACCATGTATTGACGTTGCTTTCTCTCCCTCTGCTCCTCCGATCACCAACTTTTGCTGCGTGAAAGATGTCTGAGTCATGGTACGTCATATCTGTTGAAAAATCCCTTCACTTAAACAAGCTTCATATGAGAAATAATGCGATACATTATCTGTAAGAAATTTATACCACTCAATCAAATCAAATTTAATTAAAAAAAACTATATTTTGATAAATATATATTACTGTAGTAAATATGTACATATATATTAGTATTTCACTCGTACATATATTATTGTAGTATATGTACATATAAACTATAGTATTATGCATACATATATACTGAGTACATAAATATTATGTATATATGTACATAGAATACTGTAGTATTATATGTACGTATATACTGACTATCTACGTTCATATATACCACATTTGTTGTCATTACTGCTACTCCCACTCTCGTTGCCGCTACTACCGCTCCCGTTGCCGCTGCCACTACTACTACCACTGGCATTGCCGCTGCTACCGCTGCCACTACTACTACCACTGGCATTGCTACTACTGCCGGCTAGCACTGCCACTGCTGCTGCTACTGCCGCTGCCACTACCACTACTGCTGCCACTACTGCCACTGCTACCTTGCTACCGCTGCTGCTGTTCCCGCTGCTTTGCTACCGCTACTGCTTCCGATGCCACTGCTGCTACTACCATTGCCGCTACTACTTCTGCTTCCGCTGCTGCTATTACTGCTGCCATTGTTGCCGCTGCTGCTGATACTGCCTGTGCTGCCACCTTTTCTGGTGCTTTTGTTGCTACCACCACTGCCAATGCTATAGCTGGTGCCACCTTTGCCGGTGCTGCAGCTACTGCCACCGTTGGCAGTGATGTAGCTCATACCACCACTACCATCGTTGCGGTGCTATAGCTGCTACCGCCACTGCCGATGCTGCCACCGCTGGCGCTGATGCCGCCGCTGCCGCTGATTCATAATTAAGTTAATTTGAAAAGCAAAGAACTAAACCAAAATAAAAAAATTTAAACCTTCAAAAAAATATCTTAATTATTTGCTATAGATAGACAAAAATAAATAACAGTTTAGAATAATTCTCATACGAAATCATCCTCATAATTTGTAGGGAATTCTAGCCTCTCTTGTTTGGTTTCGCATCTGGATCTCGGAATGCTATCTGTTGCTTCATTGCCGCTAACTCCGACTCCATATAGGACATCTACAGTTGCATTACATTCTTAATTTCTTTCATCTTATCATTAATTTTTTAATTTCTTGCATTTCTTCCATCAAATTAGTATACTGCTCATTCTTCTGTTCTTTAATTTCATATATTTATACCTTCAAATGAGATATCTACTCATCCTTCTTTTTCAGTTCGGTCTCCATAACTATAATATGTTCATTTGTTTCCATTGCTTGTTCTTTCAATTTATATGGTGATATTTCTCATGAAATACTATGAAAAAATTATGAGATATCTGAATGATTTCATCCAACACATGAATACTAAAAAAATAGTCATATTTAAAGTTGAATCCACTATTCCACACATTTCAAGTAAAGAGAAAATAATGTAAACCTACATATGATCAAAATAATAATGATATTATGTAAGACATCTCAATATTGTGGCAAAGAAAAAGTTGAGAGAGAGAGAGAGATGTGGAGAGGGATGAGAGAGGGAGAGAGAGGGGGGGGAGGGAGAGGGGAGGGAGAGGGAGGGAGAGAGAGAGAGAGGAAGAGAGAGAGGGAGATGAAGAGAGAGATGGAGAGAGAGAGAAAGAGGAGAGGAGAGAGAGAGAGACAATTGGAGATAGGGAGAGAGATGAGAGATGGAGAGAGAGAGGGGATGGAGAGAGAGAAATGGAGAGAGAGAGAGATGAGAGAGAGGAGATTGAGAGAGAGATGGAGAGGGATAGAGAGATGGGGAAAGATAAATAGAGATGGAGAGAGAGAGAGAGAGAGATATATATTATATATATTATCTATATATAAAGAGATGGAGAGAGAAGAGAGAGGGAGAAAAGAGGAAAGAGATGGAGAGAGAAGAGAGACAGAGAGAGATTGAGAGAGAGTGAGAGAGAGTAATAGAGTAATGCCTATTTATGAAAGAAATGATGCAACTAACTAATGAGTATTTTGTGAAAATTAGTAAGAGATCAAGCAAAACATTTCCTAGAAATGGTTGAACAGCAAAGGACTAAAGAATTTATATAAGAAATTATGATAATGGATGAACTAAATCTTGAGGGAAAAAAATTAACTGATGCTTAGAAAAATAGTTGCATAATTTATAAGATATATAGTAATGTTTTAATAATTTCAAGCCTCCCATTGAAGAAAAAGGACATGAAAAGTTTTTTTAGATTAGCTCAAGCAGTGTGATTGTTCCTTAATATACTACTAATATTGAGAACTTAGTAAAATTTGTTTTCTAAATTATGAATAACAATAAAAAAATTGACCTTTTTGGAAAATGGCTAAGAATTGAATTCAGATGTTGATATTTATCAAGCAATCATATATGAGAAATTATTGATATAGCTTTAGAACTAGAGAAAGATAAAGTTTTGTAATTATTTAAGAACAAGTGCTGACACAATCCAAGAAAGTGAAATATGTGAAGATCATGTTAGTGAACTGAAGTGGTTTAGCACCTTGGACTCCAAGGATACCTTGCAAGGTATGTGAAGGAAAGTAATTGTGTACCAAAGAGAATGATTTCTCAAACACCCATAATTTTATAGTTGTGATGCGAGAATTTCTATATATTCTAGATTATCATTTTATAGATATTGATTATTTGGATTAATTATCAAAGTTTATTCATTATCTAAGCTTACAATAAGTAAATAGTTTCTAGTGTTTACTTAAGTAAACAATTCAGTGGTTAGCTTTCAATAAGTAAAGTATCAAGTCCATGGGTATACAATTTATGAGTTAATGGCTATAACAGTAATAAAATATGTTAGATCTACTCATCCATATAGGTGGAACATCTCAAACCCATCAAAAAATCATCGACATCAATTCATGTAGGAAATATGTATGTCAGATGAGCTGGATATCTTATATATTTTAATCCAGTATGAATCATATTGATAGTCAATGCTAGGGTATTTATAAGAGAGCCTATGCAGCATTTAATTAAACATAGTAATTAAAATATAGTCAAATATATACATGTATTTAAATGTCTTGTAAATTAGTATCTGTATACATAAAGCCCATTTTAATTTGAACTAATTGAAAAATGGTCAATAAATGTTTACAAATATTAATTTGACATTAACAGATATTAATGTGACTATACTTTAAAATTACAGATATTAAATACACTTACATTTTTATAAGAGTGTGTGTTTTTCCCTATACATAAAGCCATGTATAAAATATAGTTTACAGATATTAATTTAATTATACTTATTGGGTAGGCACAGCATTATGGAATAATAGATATTTTCATAATGCAAATTTATTTACGTGTATTTTATAATGATGACTTACAAATTTCAAATATACATTATTAAAATCCTATCATAAAGTCAATATATCTTTATTTGTGTAAAATATGTATATAATGTTATATGTATAATACTAATTATATCTAAAATACACGACATGTATATTGAATGTATCATATATAAAATTATGATAGATATATTTAGATATATATATATATATATTAAATATATGTTGTTATATTTATATATAGTTATGTTTATGTAAACTATTTTTATAGTTATAGATATAATAAAATATACTTATATATTTATGTGTTATATACATACTACCCAACACAAAACACCCGTTTTGTGTTATATACGATTAAGTTTATATAAGCAATCCAAGTATAATTAAATTAATAGAATATGTATTTAAAAAAAGTATACTTAAATTAAGTTTATATAAGCATACCTACTAGCCAACACAACACAAATGCATTAGGTATGTATTACAAAGTATAATTAAATTAATGTATATGATTAAAGAATAAGAATTTTGAAAAAAAAAATTAACAGAATCAATACGCATTAAGATAATTGATGAAGAATTAGGATAGAAAACATACCTAAAATCAATAACAAATTATCGCTTAATTCGAATATGTTTATGTTGTATCGGTGTCGAGAGAAGGATGGAGACTGCGGAGGAGTTGCGTCGCTTATTCTTTGAAAATGTCGAGAGGAAGATGAAGGACTTAATCTCGACAAAATAAACATTAAATAACAAATTTTATATATTTCCAAAATATTTATATTTTTAATTATAAAAACATTAAATAAATATATTATATATATATATATATATATATGTGTATGTATGTTTGTATAATACAAAAGACTCATTTATTGTATTACTATTAAAATTTTTTCAAGTAAATTAATGTGCGTGTAGCAAGGTACAAATTAAAAATAAATACCTTACAATTTTTTATTATAATATTAATTAAACAATAAATATAAAACAATTTTAAAAAATATATTTAGCCTTATAAAAAAATATCAAATAGCTATAAAATTAACAACTTCATATAATAAGACATATATGAAAAGATGATCATCTTCTAGCTACTCTCCTAAGAGTTATAAAATACTTTAATGTTAAAAATGTATAAAAATTTATATTTTATGGGTATAAATTTTAAAATTCATCATATTAATTTTTATGAAGATAATATGTAATAATTTTAAAGGCAATAAAATTTCATATTATATGATATCATTTATAATTTTCAAAAATCAAAAATTACATAAAGTGAAAAAAAAAGTTATTGTAATTATTTTAATAAAGACTGAATGTTAAAAGCTAAAAGAAAAAATATTACTCAATTGTTTAATTCTTATAAAATTTAGTAGGGGCAAATATCTATGTATTTATTTTTAAATATTAATTTATTTTCTTTTAACTTTAATGAAAAAATTTATTTTTTATTATATTTCAAAATTATTAAATTTTTTATTAATTATTTTTAAAAATTTCCTACAATCATTAAATTTTTTTATACTAATAATCATATTAATATTTACTAGTTTATTCATCAATTCAGATATTTTATCATAAAATGAATTAATTTACATTTATATTAGTAGAATTTTTAATGTAGGTTAATTTAATTTTTAAAATATCAAAATAAATTATTATACTTATAGAATTAATTATTTAATATTGCTTTAATACAAATTTTTAAGTTTCTTAATTAAAAATTTTAGAAACATTTTTTCTATAATTTTTTAAAAAATTTATCATCATAAAAATTGATATTTTAGCCCTTATTAATATAATTTTTTTTGTATTTTTATATTTTTAAATTATTTATTTATAATATTAATTTTTTATGATTTTACGAGGAGAATGTAACTCTCAAGGATCGCTCATCTATAGACCATTAACATACATTTAATAAACAAAATTAAATATAATATTAAAACTAATAATAAATTAAAAAAATTTAATAATTAAATATTGGCTAGAAAATTCCGTCGCTATGTTCGGGATTTAATTAGCTATGGAAGTTCAGTCACTAAATCCTTCGCTATATTCTGGATTTAAATAGCTAGAGAAGTTTCCTCGCTAAATCTATTGATATATTTGGATTTTATTAGTTAGAAAAGTTATGTTACTAAAATCCGTCACTATATTCAGGAAGTAATTGGCTAGGGAGTTCCTCACTAAAATCCATCGATATATTAAGTATGAATTAGCAAGGGAAATTCTATCGCTACATGCATAGCTATATTTTCGAGTTGTAATTAGCGAGAGAAATTACGTCGCTAAAATCCGTCGCTATGTTCAGAATGAAATTAACTATGGAATTCCGTAGCTAAAATATGTCGCTATGTTACGGATGTAATTAGCTAGGGAAATTCTGTCGCTAAAACCATTGCAAATTTCAATATTTTATTAGCTAGAGAAATTCCGTCGCTAAATTCATCGCTAACTTCTGGATTTTATTAGCTAAGAAAATTCAGTCACTAAATCCGTTGATAATTTCTGGATTTAACTAGCTAGAAAAATTTCGTCGCTAAATCAGTCAAATTTCTGGATTTTATTAGCTAGAGAAATTTCGTCGCTAAATCTGTGCTAATTTCTGGTTTTTATTAGCTAGGGAAATTCCGTTGCTAAATTCCACATTTTATTAGCTAGAGAAATTCCGTCACTAAATTCATGCTAAATTCTCCGGCTTTTCTTGAGCAGAATTTATGAAAATTTTTGTCGCTAAATCCGTCCCTAATTTTCCACTTTTCTTGAGCGGAATTTAGGAAAATTTTAATCGCTAAATCCGTCACTAAATTCCATGCTTTTCTTGAGTGGAATTTACGAAAATTTTCCGTCACTAATCCATAGCTAATCCATTGCTAAATCCTCTACTATTTTCTGATGTGGAATTTATGAAATTATTCCGTCGCTAATCCATTGCAAAATTTTTTTTAATGAAAAAACATAAATCCTTGTTATTCCCAAGCTAATCCATCACAATTTAGCTAGGGATTGATCCCTAGCTAAAATTCCCAAGCTAAATAAATATTTTCTTGTAGTAGATATTCATAGTTAGACAGATAGAAAGATATAGAGATATACAAATAGAAAGACAGATAGATAGATAGAAAGACACATATACAAACATATGATAGATAGATGATTGATTGATAGTTAGATAGATTGATTTATAGATAGATAGATTAAAGAAAAAAGATAGATAGATATATAGACAAATAGATAGCTAGATAGATAGATATATAGATAAATAGATAGATTGGTAGATAGAGACACAAATAATGTAAACAATAGATAGACATATAGATAAATATATGATAGATATATAGATACATAGACAGATTGATAAAAATTGATAGATAGATTTATAGACAATTTGATAGAAATATTGATAGATAGATTTATAGACGATTTGATAGATATATTGATAGATATATTGTTAGATAAATAAATAGATTGATTGATATATAGATAGATAGAAGATAAATAGATGGATGAATAGACAAATAGATAGTCATATAGATAAATAGATAAATAGATATATAGACAGACATATAGACATATATAAAGATAAATAGATAGACAGATATATAAATAGATATATAGGGAGTAAGATAGATAGAGAGATAGATAGATATATAGATAGATAGAAAGATAGACAGATAGATAAATAGATATTTAGATAGATAATTAGATTGAGAGACAGATTAAATGAAAAATTGATATAAAGATTTATATACATATTAATAGAAAGATTAATAAACATATTAATAAATAGATTCAAACAAAGATACAAAGTGAGATAGATAGACATATTGATAGAAATATATGATAGATAGATAGATAGAAAACTAGATATATAGAAAGTTTAATAGATAGATAAATAGATAGATCGATAGATTATTAGGCAGCTATATAGATAAATAGATAGTTTGATAAATTATTAGATAATTAGATAAATTAATAGATAGATAGACAGATATAGACAGATAGATATATAAAAAGTTGGATAAATAAATTTAAAGATAAATAGATAGATAATTAGATTGATATATATATATACATACATAAATATAGAGAGATAGATAGATTCATTGAGAGATAGATAGACAGATAGATAGATAGACAAAATGATAATTTAAAAGATAGACATAATGATAGATAGATAGAACATATAGATTGTTGGACAGAGAAATAAAAATAAGGATAAATGAATAGATATACATATAGACAGACAGGTAGATAAAATATAGATAGACATATTGGTAGACATGTAGTTAGATAAAAACATATACGGATAGATAGTA
>JAREIK010002423.1:0-87003 GCA_029783825.1 Sapria himalayana | reverse complement strand
TTTTTTTTGACTTGCCAATTGTTACTTCTAAACGTCATATAATGATTAATGATTACTTTAAATCAGATATGAATTTTTTTTGACAATGTTTCAACACCGTCCTTAATGAAGACAGAAACAAAGTCACTTTAAAATCAAAAGCTGAATGATTACTGTTAGTGTCCTGAATTGAAACTGAATGAGGAAACAGAAAAATTCCCTAAAGTTAGCTACACACTTGATAAGAAGGCAAGACATATAGTGTGTGAATGTATTAAAAATTTGAAATTCCCTGATAGATATCAGTAAAATATGGGTAGATGCGTGGATATGAAGAATCTTTAAGTTATTTATAATGAAAAGTCATGACTGTCATATATTTATGCAAGATTATATCAATTCCATTCCATGAATTACTTCCACTAAGTGTTTGGAATGTCCTTACAAAACTTAGTTTGTTTTTAAAATAGCTAACTGCAACTACAATCAAATAGATGACATGGTGTAGCAAATAATTATGATATTTTTGCAGGTTTCAATTTTTTTATTCTGGTTTTGTTCTTTTCTTTTCTGATTCAAAGTATTCAGACATTACCACGGTCTTTCCAATGCATGGGTCTCATATTTATAGATTTCAACTTTATCAAAAAGAGGGCTAGCTTATCTTATCTTTATTATAATAAAAACATTTTATTTTTGCAATCTCTTTATCTCTAACATAATTACTGGACATATATTGGATTTTTGTTGAAGCTGTAAGACAATAAATTTAATTTATTTTTTTAATATCTATAATATTTGTTTTTATATCTGTGAATATATTTTTGTGCCTTTAAATTTTTGGGTAGATTTTTAGCCTATTAGGTAAGTAAAAACCAATTTTCAGCAGCAGTAGCAGCGGCAGCGATGGTAGCAGTGGCAGCAGCGGCGGAGACGGCAGTGCGGTAGAGGGGTAGTGGAGGTAGTAGTGGCGACAGCACCGGCAACATTAGCAGCACCGGCAGTAGTTGCAGAGGAGACGTCATTGGCCACAGACGTAGCTACGGCAAACTATGTAGCTATGGCATTAGCGGATGCCACGATGAAGGCAGGTGCGACAGCGGTAGCACCGGACAACTATGGTAGCAGTATTGATAGCACCGACTACGGCAGTTAGCAGCAAGTGTTAGCAGCGACAATGCATCGGCAGCCGTAGTGGTAGCGGCAGTGGTGGCGGTAGGAGCGGTAGTGGTAGGGGGATAGCTGCAATGACAACAATTGCGGTATATACGTACATATATAGTCAGCATATACGTATATAATACTATTGTATTTTTATGTACATATATAGTGAGTATATATATATATATGCATGCATAATACTACAGTTTATATGTACATATACTACAGTAATATATGTAATAGTGAAATTCTAGTATATATGTAGATATTACTGCAACAATATAATTTATCAAAACATAGTTATTTATTTATTTATTTTGATTGATTTGGTGGTTTAAATTCCATACAGCTATGGTACCGCATTGTTTCTCATACAAAGCTTGTAAGTGAAGATATATTTCAATAAACATGATGCACCATGATTTGGGCAGCATTTTTGCAGCGGAAAGTTGGTGAGAGGGAGCAGAGGGAGAGAGAGCAATGTCAATGCATTGATAGATTATACTTTATGCAAAGTTGGTGGATACATTGATTAATAAGATGTAATATATTTTTTGTTATTTTTTTTTGTTTTATTTATTTAAAATATTGTATTAGAATAAGTTAATAAAGGAATTTTTTATTTAATTTAAAAGTTTCATTTATAGTTTCTATTTTTATAAAATTAATTTAAAAATATTAAATTATTTAATTAAATTTTTGTTTAAATTGTATGACAATCAACTTTAATTTCTGTTTGTTCATGTCTATATTAACTGTATATATATAATGTGAATATGTTTGCATTTCTCCCAATTTTTTGGGTTGAGTTTTAGCCTATTATAGGTATGTAAAAGTCCATTATCAGCTGTGGTAGCTGTGGAAGCCGCGGTGGTAGTGGTAGTGATGGAGGGCGGCAGTGGCACAAAAGCGGTGGCGGCGGTGGCGGCGGCAGGCGTCAGCAGTGGCGGCAGCGGGAGCAGCAGAGGCAAGAGAGGCAATAGAGGCACGGCAACATCAATGGCAACGTCGGCATCGGTGGCAGTAGAGACTACAACTACAGCAATGGTAGTGGTGGCAGCGGAGGCAGCACCGATAGCAGCCACAGCGGTGCCAGCACCGACAACAGCGACAACATCGGTAGTAGCTGCAGTGGGAAGGGTGGCGATGACAGCGGGGAGCAGTAGGAATAGCAACAAATATGATATATACGTACGTATATAGTCATTATATACGTACGTATAATTCTGCATTATTTTATGTGCATATATACTGAGTATATATGTACTCGGTATATATGTATGCATAATACTACAATTTATAAGTACAAATACTGCAGTAATATATGTACGAGTGAAATGCTGGTATATATGTATATTTTTGCAGTAGTAATATATATTTATCAAAACATAGTTTTATTTTAATTTATTTTGATTTTATTTGGTTGTTTAAATTTCTTACAGATGTGGTACCGCATTGTTTTCCTTACGAAGCTAGTATAAGGGAAGGAATATTTCTACAAACATGAAGCACTGTGACTCGGACAGCATTTTCACAGTGAAAAGTTAGTGATCAGAGGAGCAGAGGGAGATAAAGCAACGTCAATGCATTGATAAATTATACTGAATGCACAGTCTATAGATACATTGATAACTAAGATGTAATAAAATTTATTTTAGTTATTAAAAATATTGAATTAGAATATGTTATTAAATGAAATTTTTTAATTCAAAATTTTCATTATAGTTTCTGTTTATTAAATTTAATATAAAAATATTTATTTATTTAATTAAATTTTAGTTTAAGATGTATGACATTCAACTTTAATTTGTGTTTGTTCATTTCTATAATAACTATTTTTATATATCTGTGAAAATGTTTGTGTGTCTCCGAATTTTTTGGGTAGAGTTTTAGCATTTTATAGGTATGTAAAAACTTATTATCAGCAGCAATATCATCGATAGTAGGCAGCAGCTGTGGGGACGACAGCGACAGTAGTGGTGGCGTTGGCAACAGTGAGGGCTATAGCGGCAGCAATGGCGGTGGTGACGGCAGGAGGGGTTGTAGCGGTGGCATCGATGGTAGCGGCAGTGGCTGCACCAGAAGTAGTGGCAACACCGGCGGGAGTGGCAGCATCGGAGGCAGTGGCTATGGCTGCACTAAAAGCAGCGGTGGCAGTGGCGATAGCAGTGGCAACACTAGAAGTAGTGGTAGCACCGGAAGTAGTGGTAGAAGTGGTAGTGCGGAAGCAGCAATAGCACCAGCGACGCCAGCAATAGCTGCGGCATGCAACAACAGCACCGACAGCTAGGGCAGCAGCGGTAGCTACGATAGCCGCGGTGGTAGTGGCAGTAGTGGCAGTGGCGGAATTGGCAGTGGTGGTAGCGGCGGAGACAGCAGCGACATTGGTGGCAGCAGAAGTAGTAGAGGCAGCGGTGGCGATGGCGCCAGTGGTAGTGGTATTGGCAGTGACAGTGGCAAAGACAACAGCAGCAAGAGAGGCAGCGATAGTGGCAATGGCAGCAGCAGCAAGAGCAGCAGCGAGAACAGCAACAAAAGCACCAAATGAGATATATACGTACGAATAAATTCAGTATATACGTACATATAATACTGTAGTATTTTATGTTTTATATATTAAGTATATTTGTACTCAATTTATATGTACACATAATACTATTATTTTAATGTACATATACTGTAGTAATATATGTACGGGTGAAATGTTATTATATATTTACATATATACTATAAGATTATATATGTATCAAAACATGACTTTTTTTTAATTTGACTGAGTGGTTTAAATTTCTTACATATATAATACCGCATTGTTCTTCATACAAAGCTTTTATAAGTGATGAAATTTTTCACCAAACATTATGTGCCGTGACTCGGACAGCTTTGTCATAGTAGAAAAATAATGATCGGAGGAGTAGAGGAAGAAAAAGCAACATCAATGAATGGATATATTATATTTTATGCACTATCATTAGATACATTGATGGATAAGATGAAATAAAAGTTTGTTATTTTTTTGTTTCAATTATGTAAAATATTAAATTTGAATAAGATATAAATGATTTTATTCTTTGTTTATTATAAATTATTTATAGTTTCAATTTTTATTCAATTTGATATAAAAATATTAAATTATTTAATTAAAAAATTTAAAATAAATTAAATCCTGAAATTATTTTTGAAATTAAATTAGCTAGGGAATTTTCCCTAGCTAATTTAGAAAGGGAAATATTAAAATTAGCGATAGATTTTCCATCCTTAAATTTATTTAGCTAGGGACTATATCCATCACTAAAATTTATAGACCAGCACTTTAGCTAGGGAATCATCCGTCGTTATTTTCGTTTAGCGACGGAATATATCATTTATCTTGATAATTTAGCTAGGAATTGTCTTTTTTTGCAAGAAATTTTTCTGTGGCTAAATTTTTAGCTAGGGTTACTTTTCGTCACTAAAATTTGTAAGAAGCACTTTAGATAGGGAACCGATCCATCGGTAATCCATAGTTATTTCCCGTTTAACAACGGAAAATGCACATTTAGCTAGGGAATTATATCTAGCTATATGAGATTTTTCTTGTAGTGTTTTTTGTCCATACTATAATTTATATGAATTAAACAATTGAATAAGATCATTACTATTAACTTATAATATTCCATTTTATTAAAATAATAAATATTACTTTTTTATTGATCTTTTCACTTTAAGTACATTTTGAAATTTTATAAATTATAATTTTATATCAAATAATATGAAATTTTATGCCATAATAATAATTTCATATTATATTCATAAAAAATAAATTGAATTCTTAAAATTTTATAACCATTATATATATGTGTGTGTGTGTGTGTGAAATATTTTATTATAATATTATATTATTATTTTTTATTTATAAAATAATATCATTTATAGTTAAATAAAAATCTATTTATTTTTTTAATTTAAATTATTTATTCTTAATAATTTTTGTTTTCTTTTATATTTTTGTTTCTTTTTTTTCTATATATTTACATTCATTTTTTTATTTATAGTTTCTGTGAAAAATAAAAATTCTAAGGCATACAAGCATATAAACTATTTTATCTATCTTTGTGAAGAGGAAGCGAGGAAAAGCGAATTGAGACTATGGGAGCACATGTAACTCATAATTTTACCTCTTCTTGTTATCAAGTAAGATTAACAATGCTCTTCTCCTTTAGAATATGAATTATATTTCTTTCTTTCCCACAATTTGATTTCCACTGGTGAAGTTTGGCTGGTACAGATTAATTGGTTTTAATTTTTTTTTCTTTTTTCCCCAATTTCTATTCTTCTTTCTTCTATTTTCACATCACTTATTTGATTTTGACTCTCCACCATGAGTAAAACAACATATGCTTAGTGTAAACTTTATTCTTCTAATGATTATTTTTTTAGGGTTTTATGGATTTAAAATACAAAATGTATGCTTATTGTTTTCTACTTTTGTAATTTAAGAAAAAAAAGTATGTTAATTGTTTTCTGCTTCTATAACTTATGAAAAAAACACCATGATATATCTAAACAGATTTTCATGTTCAAAGCAAAGTAACTCAAGTTCATCAACAAATTCTCATGTGATTTATCTGTTTCACTTGTATATCGCTATGATACAGGTTGCCGGTGTACAATCTATCATTAACTGATAATCTAGTTTCTGATTCCCAATAAATCATTGTTTCTTTTTTCCGAAAGATTATCATGTGGTTCATCTGGCTTGACATTCGAGTTTATGTTAGAAGAATATGAGCATTTCTTAAAAACTCATCTTCTTTGATTTGGATCTTAAAATTATATTTAGTGTTGATGGTATCAGTTCTGTGTTTTCTTTTATTTATCAGCTGATCACTATTATATTTTTTATTGACTTTTGTTTCTAATTCGGAATTTAAATTCGTCAAATTCAGCTATTTTTTTTCTTAATCTCGGTTGGACCCATGATTCTATGCATGTTATTTTAGACTTGCACTGTAATATTAAAATTTTGATATGATTATCTCTTTTCATTTTTTTTTATTTTTGCATGTTCTAGGATATGCACCAAAAGCTTAATATTCTTATTTGCTATAATTATAGATGAATATAAAGAAACATATTGAATTAAGAGTAAGTACATACAATTGGGGAATATGAATGAAAATACACCCATAGATTATGTTGTGCTCCAACTATCACCTAAATCATCATGGTCAGATTTTTTATCTATAATGATGTAATATTTTCTTCATGTGCATATATAATCTTTCTTTGTCTCTCTTTTTCTCTCTCTCTTTCTGTCTAGCTATATATGTACGTATATGTTAATTGATTTTTTGTTCATTGTAGGTGTTCTTTGTTCATCACGAGCAATGGGAAGATAGAAAAGCTTGGTACTGGCCTCTTAAAGTCATTTGTGAGTCAGCTAAAAGTCACAGAATCACTGACAGGTCTTGCAGGCTCTTCAATCAAGATCAAAGCGGATCAATGCCATGATCATGAAACTTGCTTTACCAAAGTAACTCTCAAAAGATTACAAACAAGACCCACCAATTATTTTTGTAACCAAAGTTGATTGCTACTTTTTGCTTTGAAGGTTCATGTAGTTTGTTAATTAAAGTTTTGGAAACTATTTATGTATTTGATGAGGAGATATCCCAACCGGAAGCAGCCTGGAGAATTTACTCTTAGGTAGTATTATTTTTTTAAATACAATCTACTTTTTCTAGAGAAGATGATTACAAATTTTATTCAGATGGTAAGTCTCATGAAGTTCTTAACTTTGTATTTAGGGAGCTGGAGAACATTCTTCAGGTACCTTTCCTTCACATCTCTCCTCAAAATACACACATAGTTGTACTCTTTTTTATATTTAAGCTCAACTGATGGATTCAATGCTATTTTTGATGATAGTCCATCAATATTGACTACTTTGCATAAATTAAAATTAAAATAAATCATGTTTTGATGTGATGATACATTTATTCACTCAATAGTAATAAGCCTCGAGTTCAAGACAATCAGATATGACCTCTTTGATATATCAATGGTAAGATTTGTTGAGATATATATTTATATACCTTTCTCTAACCTTATGTTAGAAAAGAACCTTGTGCATTGAGTACACATACATGTTTACACAAACCAAGCACAATGGATTGATTAAATGTCATTTTTTATTATAGTTATCAACATTGATTACTTTAATTGAATTGACATTAAAATAGATTATATGTGTGTGTGTGTGTGTGTGTGTGTATATATTTGTATATATATATATATAGATATATATTTACGTATGTTTATAGATATATATGTGTGTGTGTGTGTGTCGGTATATAGAAATATATATATATATATATATATGTACGTATGTATGTATGTATGTATGTATTGTAAGTACATAGATATATATATATATATATATATATATATATATATGTATGTATGTATATGTATATAGATATATATGTATGTATATAGATATATATGTATGTGTGTGTGTGTGTGTGTAGACATATATATGTGTATATAGACATATATATGTATGTATAGACACACACACACACATATATATATATATATATGTATATATATATATATATATATATATATATATATATATATATATATGTATAAGACATGTGGGTGTGTGTGTATAATTGGGTAGTATCTGACCCAAGGCAATCTACCCAAACAACAAGAGGAATGAATTCTTGACCAAACAAATGATGTTATTAATAGCTAATTAGGAATTCGGATTGAACTCGTAATCTTCAAGTAGTTGTGAATTCAATACCCTACCATTCGAACCACCATGCCATTATTAGTTGCAATTATATTTTGATTTTAAAGCATTTGGATAAAATTGAAGCCTAATTTAGATTATTTTTTAAGTCATATCATGAATTTATGAATCACATTATTTAGAAAATTAAAATTTATATGACTGATATATATTATATCATGATTTTGTTTTAATGATGTTTTTTTGAGATAATTATATTTTTATTTTTTGATGGATTATATATTATTGTGATACGTCAATAGTAATACGACTAGATATGCTTTATTAAATTTGATCTCTCATAGAAGAATGAGAGATCAAATTAAAGTGGTTGAAATATATGGGTTCTGTTTTGATTGTCTCCAAATATATTATAAATAAATAACATTATATATAAACTTGTATACATTTATATAATCATATGACATTATATATAAATGTCTATGTTTTAATATATATAAACATATTTCATTATATATAAAATTGATATGTTTATATAAAATATAATGTTATATATAAATTTTTATAAATATGTATAAATGTTTACAAATATTTATACAATATTTACATAACACTATCCATTTATATAATTTTTTATATAACATTTATATAACATATAAAATGTTTATACCTATTTTTAAAGATATATATAACTTATAAATTTTTCAATAAATATATAATATTTATAATGTTTATATAAATTTGATATATATACTATATAATATTTATAAAAGTGTTACATATATATATATTTATATATATGTAACATTTATAATAATATTTTAAACACAACAGCATATCAAAGCCAAAAGTAAGGTGTGGAAGAAGATGAGCTCCGATTGATTCCATTCAAGTGAAAAAGGAAACATAGATGAGTTAATTAACCAGTTAATGCAATGCAAGCCATTGAGTGAACAAGTGATATTTTTTTGTTGCTTCTTTATGAATATCTGGCATGTAGCATTAATCATGTTGTAATTTGAAGGTACAAAAATGAGGGAACAGAAATGAGGTAAAAGGGGGGTGAGATGAGACAGAGAAAAGTCATAGGAAGGAAGAAGAGAGAAGAGATTAGAAGGTGGCTTGAAGAGGAGAAGTGGGTTGTTGGGGTAGAAAAAGGGGGAAAAGAAAACATGATAAATCTTAGCAAGAAAAAGGATGGAATTTAGAGGTGAAGCACATTTAGAAGAGAATATGAAGCCTTATAATTGGGAGGAGGATGATTTACTTTCGGAAGAAGAGTCGGAGGCGAAAAGTTGGCCTTGCATTAATAATAAAAAGAGGGAGGTAATCTGAATTATAATTTTTGTTATGAGGATTTAATATCTTCAAAGCAGGAAACACACAAGGATAGCCTACAAGATAAACAATCAGCTATAGAAAAAATCAAGCAAATGGGAAGAAGCTTAGAAAAGATAAGCGTACTAAAAAATTTGAAATAGTGCCGTCTAGTTCAAGTATGTCCATTAGAAATAGGAAAAAATACAAAAATTTGAAGTATGAAAGCAAATGCATTACAAGAGCTCAAGCTAGGGATACGTAGATATGTTTAACAGCTTGTTTTGGAATATAAGAGGAGTGACGAATGCTCCAATGATAAATAGAATTAAAAGATTAATTAAAATCCATGATTTAAAAATTGTCATTCTAGCTGAACCAATGGTGGATATAAATCAATTAGAGAAATATAAAGGGAAGATCAGATTAGATAAGGCTTTCTCAAACCATAACAGTAAGTTATGGGTTATGTGGAGAAAGAACGCAGATTTAGAGGTAGTTGCAGAAGATGAGCAAATAATTACTTTTAATTTCCAAAAATAGCCAACATCAATTTTCTCGGTAGTCTATGCGAAGAGTACGAAGGAGGGAAGAAAACCCCTATGGAAGGAGATGGGGAGTTTAGCCGTAAGAAACTCCCCATGAATCATCGGAGGATATTTTAATGCGATTAGAAACATTAATGAGAAAAAAGGTGGAAGACAACCAGATAAGACAACAATAGCCTAGTTTAATGAGGCTATTGCTAAAGCAAATCTGTTGGAAACAGACTTCTTAGGATCGAATTACACATGGTGTAATAACTGGAGAAAGAGAGGGGTAATTTGGTCCAGGCTAGACAGAGTTCTCTTTAACTCGCAATGGCTGGATAAGTTGGGAGGAATAAAGGTGAAACATTTAAATAGAACCTGCTCAGATCATAGCCCACTTTTGTTATCCTTCCAAGAATGCAAGAGTAGACATAAAGGCTTCGTCTTTCAAAATATGTGGGGATTGCATAAGGAGTATGATAAAGTAGTAAGGGAAACATGGAAGAGATCATTCTTGGGGAACCCGATACAAATCTTAGCTAATAAACTACGTAGCTTAAGATGGACTTTGAACAAATGGAATAAGGAGGTATTTGGAAATTTAAATAAAAAAATTCAGGAAGCTGAATAGGAAGTGGCTACCTTAGAAATAAAATATGAACAAACTTCTAGTCAAGAGGATAGAATAAAACTCAATAAAGCTAAAGTAGAATTGAAACTCAAAATGCACATGGAGGAAGTCTTCTGGAAGGAGCGGGCAAAAGTTAAGTGGTTAAAAGACGGAGATAAAAATACAAAATTTTTTAATGCAATGGCAAAAATTAAAATTCAAAAAAGTAAAATAAAAGAGTTGAGGTCAAAAATGGGGATTGGATAGAAAAGGAGAGGAGATAAAAAATATATTTCATAATCACTTCAAAATTATCTTATGCGGGCAAGGCATGGTTAGAAAAAATAAGTTAATGGGAAACATTGTAAAAAGAGTCTCAGAAAAGGAGAATGATCTTTTAGGTGAACCTCTAAAGGAAGAAGAGCTTAAACAAGCAGTATTCAGTGCAGACAAAGATAGTGCTACAAGTCCGGATGGCTGGAATAATGGTTTCTTTCAACGAAGTTGGGATATCATTAAAACTAATCTACTTGCAGCCATTGAATGGATCTTTGTAGGTGCTGAAATTCCAAAATCATGGGCTATTTCCTTCATTGTGTTGATACCAAAGAAAGATAATCCACAGAGGGAGGAGGATTATATACCAATTAGTCTATGTAATTCTATTTTTAAAATTTTAACTAAAATATTACAGAATAGAATAAGCAATATCCTCCCCAATACTATATCGCCTAAGCAGGTAGGTTTTGTAAAAAACAGATTAATGGTGGAAAATATAAACTTAGCATCAGAAATGATGAGAGAAATAGGAACAAAAGTGAGAGGAGGAAATGTTATTCTAAAATTGGATTTGGCTAAAGCTTTCGATAGAGTAGAATGGGATGTTTTATGTTATCTCATGAGAAAGTTGGGTTTCTCAGAATACTGGATAGATTTGATGTATAGGTGTGTCTCAAGTGCATGGGTAAAACTTCTAGTAAATGGACAGGTAGGTGGTGAATTTAAACCAACAAGAGGACTCAGGCAGGGAGACCCTCTCTCCCCTGGTTTATTCAATATATATTCAGAACTATTTATAGTTAGCTTAAAAGAGGAAATGAGAAGGGGTAAAATCATTGCTTTCAAGCAGCCCAGGCACACTCCTCCAGTGAATTGTCTGGCATATGTGGATGATATTATCATCTTCACAAATGGCAGTAGTAAATCATTGAAAAATATGATGATATTTTTACAGTCTTTGGAGGAAGAAACATGACAAGCATTGAATAAGAATAAATGTCAATTTCTTACGTCCAAAAACACATCAGAAATTACCTCTCAAAGGATTAGTAGAATCACAGGTTTCATGCAAGCAAAGGGTGCTCTTATATACCTAGGATGCCCAATTTATGAAGGAAGGGTGAAGGAGGCATACTTATCATTCTTAGTGGATCTGTTAAGTATGGCAGGAAGAATTACACTTTTAACACATGTACTTCAAAGCTCTCTAACGCACGTTTTAATGTCGATGCAGCCACCAAAAAGCATAGTTAAAAAAATAGAAAAAGAAATGGCAAATTTCTTATGGGGGAAAAAACAAGGAAAAAACAAGCTTCACTGGAAAAAATGGCAAGATTTATGTTACCCTAAGGAAGAAGCTGGATTAGGATTCTCCACACTAGAAGATATAACGAAAGCATGGGCTTGCAAGAACTGCTGGAGAGTAAAAGAAAATGGGAGTCTTTGGGCTGCATATATAAAAGCTAGATACGGGCTCGAGGATACGCCGATTAACTTTAGAAAGGCGTCAAAGAGTTGGAAATTAATGAATAAACAGAAAATTATAGTAGAAAATCATGCAATTCTGACAAGTAAAGGATGGAAATGGAAACTCAATGCTCAAGGAATTTTCACATTAAAGAACGCAAAAAATTTAGTAAGAAGAAAAAGGCAGTCGCAGGATATTTACGAAAGATTATAGTTAAAAGAGATCCCACAGAAAATTAATATATTTGTGTGGAAACTTCATGCAAAAGTCATACAGGTAGATGAAAATACACAAAGAAAGGGAATAAAGCTAGCCCCTAGATGTGAATGTTGTAGAAAGGAGATAGAAAGTATTGAGAACTTATTTTCTATAGGAACAATAGCTGATAAATTGTGGCGAAGACTAGAAACTGAAGCAGAAATTAAAACAGAAGCAGGAAATCTTATTGATAGATTAGAAAATTGGGATCAAAAGTGCACCAAGAATAAAATTCTCAAATGGCTCAGACAATATATCCCTCATATTACAATATGGTGCATATGGAAAGCCAGGAATAAAAGTCATTTTGAGAATATCCCGATGAGCTATGAGAACATCTTAAAAGAGATTAAAAGAGAAAGCGCATTCATAACAGCATGCTACCTGATAAAACTAAAAAATAAGGACATTGAAGAAAAAAAGTCATGGGGCCTTTCCACAAGCCTTAGAAAACCACCAGCTATTAAAATTATTAAGTAGAGAAAGTCTCTAAAAGACTACCTTATCTTGAATACAGATGAAAGTTTTAAAAGAGACATGAGAATGGCAGGAGGTGGAGGAGTAATAAGAAATGAGGAAGGTAGAGTAATTAAGGCATTTACAATGAGAGGAACAGCCTCTTCAGTTTTGCACTCAGAAACAATGGCCCTATATAAGGGTCTTCAAATTTGCAAAGAAAATGGGTTCAGCAAAATTCAAATACAGGTAGACTCGAGTATTTTAGTAGACCTAGTGAAAGACAAAATAGAGCTATGGAGGTTAGATGAAGATATTAATAAGATAAAAGAATTAGTAATTGAACTCAAAGGGGAAATTATTTACATATTTAGGGAAACTAATGCGCTTGCAGACAAATTAGCAGAGGAAGGTATGAGGAAAGGTTTTCAGGAATTCGATGAGAATAACATTCCAGATAAGTATAAAGGATTGATAAAACTTGACAAAATAGGATTTCCTTATATTAGAGTTCAAAATTAAAAGAATAAAACAAAATTTAAAAAAAAAATTAGTGGAATAATTTCTTGTTTTGGTATATGCTTTTTGTTTCTCTTTATTGCACTCTATTGTAGTTTATAAAGAGAAATGTAGGCGGTGGCAAGGCATAACTGAAAATCTTTCTAGTCCTGATGGGGGAAAAGGGCCAGCTTGAAGAATGAGAAACATTTTTTTTTAAAAAAAAATAAAAAAAAAGAGGCACTAGGCAGGATGTCTGTAGAAGGTCTCCTGAAAGAAGCCCCAACAGGGAAGCAGACACAAGTTGGTAAGGGTATAGATGCGATAACATAACTTATATTGTACTGGCTGTATTGGGATGTTATTTTTGCAGGGAAAACATTCAAGGAACATACCAAAAGGGAGATTTAGTATTGATGAAAGCTGATTTATCTTCTCTAAGTATTGCTTGTAATTTATTGAATTTGAAGTGTAATGAGCTAGAAAATAGAGTTTGTAACTTGCTATTAATAATGTTAAAGGCGGCAAGAGTCTGTATAGGGCAGTATATGCGCCTGTATGAGTCTGTAAGGGTAGTCTTCATACAGCAAAGCCAACAGAAGGGACACGGAGTGAAGCTTCAACAGGTTCACAGAGTGGTAAGAGAATAATAGCTGTAATTATGCATGGTATTGATTGTTTTGGGGTGTTAATGCTGCAAATAAAGGAAGAGTCTGAATATACACCTCTAAGAACCAAGGAGACCTATCAAGTAGGGGAGCTTGGTAAGGCATCAACGGGGCGAAGGGTCAACAAAAAGCCAAGGTATATGGAGCAGCGAGAGGTGATGTTGAAAAAGCAAAGTTAAAGAGCCAAATAAAGTTATGAAAGGCAGGAAAAGATTACAAACATAGTTTGAACAAAAAGTCCAGAAAAGTGCATCAAAGCAAGCAAACATTCTTCATAATGCATAGTTAAATGAAGAGAATCAAAAGTATAAATCTATAAAGCTAGGCTTTATCTTTTATTTTTGAGAAAGGGTGTAAAAGGAAAAAGGGTAGTATTAGTTTGTACAAATGGTATTCCTCCGCCAAATGAGATGGCATAATAATAAAACAAACCTTTAAAAAATGTGGTAATTTGTTTCATATTTTTTAAGTTGGGGTTTGCATATCACATTTGGTGGGGTTATTTTGGCTTTGGTGATAATGAATATGACTAGACAAAAATATGCATGAAGAATGCTGCTTCTTTTTAGTTTTTTTAGTTAAAATATGAGTCCTTATTAGGTTGACTTATCGTTTGCATAATTGGAAGACTTTGAATATGTTGTTTTGGCCCATCATAGAGTCGGCAGAAAAAAACAGCTAACACCCTAGTGTTAGCTGTTATATTTTGTGCCACCACTATTAATGTCACCATTACCCCGATTCTGCTACTGACTCCCTTCTTAGTCCGTCAGTGCCACTGCCCTCTTGATAACTGTAATTCCCTTTGCACCTATGCATCATAGTTTGTATTTATGAGGGAAAGCATCCATAGTTTTCTTGCATTTTTAGGTTATAATATTTGGGGTTATTGCTATATTTTTGTTTGATGAAGAAATTAAGTAATAGATACGATGGCATTTTTTTAGCAGCTAATGAAATTCTTTTTTTCATTAAGTTGTGCATGATGAACATCCTCCTCACTTGACCAAAGTATTATGTGATAAACTCAACTGATGTAAAAAGGTACACCTCTTCCACTTATATGCTTTGCCTTTATGATTAGGGTGTAAAAATCAACCAAGAACGATGGAACCCTAAACAAAGATAGCCATGAATAGTGAATGAAATTGATCACTAAACCTTTAATGTGCAAGCCATCATGATCCCGATCTACCATTTTCATGAGATGACCATATCTCAAGGCTTTGACACTATCATATTGCTTATGCTGTTGCAGCCCAAAAATCTTCTTGATATTTTCATTTTCTCTGTAACTAAAGTTAGACATCGATTAGCCATCCTTCACATTAACGTCAATCACTTCTTAGAAAGGAATTGAGGTTCAAAACTTAGAATCCAACTTCCTTGCAAGCAAATTCATATAAATATACCTAATTGATAGAATCAGTAATGTGAAACTTTGTTGGACTGGAAGCCAAAAAATTTCATGAGCTCTATATTTTATGTACATCAAATTTTTTTATGTGTTTTCTAATCCTTATTATTCAAAACTAAAATGCATCATGAGTTTCAAATATGATATTCAATTCTAGTATCGTGCGAGTTCAATAAACTAAAAGATTTTCATCTGAGTAAATTTGATTTCTTCGTCCATATTATGTATAGGTCAGTTTTGAAACTGCTGCAGGAGAAGATGGAATACAAGCTTCATTCTCACAACGTGCCATATGGCTCTAGCAGTGGTCAACAATCTGTTAGTGGATTCTTTCAAGTTGATGATTCCAATAGCTACTAGGTAATGATTTTATTTCTTCCATGTTCTAAAACAATATGTTGGAAATTCAATATTTGTTCTATGGATTAAATTTTACACAATGATTGGTAAAGGCTATATATGTGCCGCAAAACTTGATAATTCTCTGAATCAGTATTCATCGTGCATTTTGGTAAATGGTATATAAGTGATGGTCATAAATATAAATTTTGCTAAATTAATATGTTGCCATCCTTCGTATTGTGTAATTTTGAATAGATGTCTATGTAAGAAATGAAACAAGTGAATGATGAGATGAAAGAAATGAAGAATACAATGCAATAGAAGATGACCTATATGGAATAACAATTAACAGCCTTGATAAGATAGATAGCACACAAAGTTTTAGTAGAGTATCCACAAAGGAGAGCCTATCACAAATGGATCAGCTAATGATGAGGGTGATGATTTAGTTTAAAATGATTATATACCTATGTAATGTTTTTGTTTTACCTATGTATTTATTATATCAAATTAATTTATTAACTACTTTTTCATTTTGTTAATTATAAATAATGGCTTATAATATATGTTTTTATTCAATTTATTATAAAAATTTAAAAATATGGAATCAATTTTTTTGTAAAAAAATAAAATTGTGAAAATAGATTTGGAATGAAAATTGCTAGAGAATTTTCCAAGCTAATTTAGCTAGAAAATTTTCTATACAATTTCAATCAAAAAATATTAATTACTATTCTTAATTACGATTAAAATTAGCAAGGGAAAATTTATAATTAGCTAGGAAATTTTTATCGTTAAAATATTTGCTAGGGATTTTTCTCATTAATATTTTGTGATGAGCACTTTAGCTTGGGACAATTTCTATTGTTAATCCATTATTATTCTATTTTAGTGATGAAAAAAGCCCATATAGATAGATTAATTAATAAATAGATAGAAATATTGATAGATAGACAGATAGATAGATAGAAAGATAGATACATATATAAATAGATAGATAGACAAACTGATATTTAGATAGATAGATAGACATACAGATAGAGAGATAGATAGACATACAGATAGAGAGATAGATAAGCATACAGATAGAGAGATAGATATATATATATATATATATATATATAAACATAAAGACATATATTAAGAAAGATATATAGATAGATATATAGATAGATAGATAGATAGCTAGCTAGGTGAATATATAGTTAGACAAAGAGATAGAAAGAAAGACAAATATATAGATAGATAGTTAGACAGATAAATAGACATATAGAAAGATAGATAGATATATAGATAGATAGACCAAAAGATAGACAGATAATTGAATGATAGATAGATAGATAGTCATATAGAGAGTAATATAGATAGATAGAAAGATAGATATATAGACAAATAGTTAGACATATATATATATATATATATATATATATATATATATAATATATAGATGGATAGATAGATTGTTAAATAGATAGATATATACATAGAAAGACAGATAGATAAATATATATATAGACAAGTAGATATACAAATATATAGACAAAAAGATAAATAGATAGATAGATAGATAGTCATATAGACAGGTAGATATATTAATAAATAGAAAGATAGATAAATAGATAGATAAATATATAAAAATATAGATAGACAGAGAAAAAGATAGATTAATAGATAGATATATATATATATATATATATATATATATATATATATATATATATATATATATATATATATATAGACAAATAGATACGTATATTGATCAACGAATAAATAAACATTTTTATTGAAAGATAGATAGACATATAGATAGACAAATAGATAGGTAGATATTAGACAGATAGTGGGGTATTGCCCATGGTGGCGGCATCCCCACCCACGGAGTATTTTATTTGCCTTAAGGTGGGCAATGGACCGGGAGAACCAGACTTTCTTCGACCGACAAATAAATAATTAGACAGATAAATATATTTTTAGATAGATGATTAGATTGATTGATAGATGGACATATAGATAAATATAAGATATAGAATTATATATAGACATATAAATAAATTAATAAATAGATAGACAGCCAGATAGATATACAAATTGATATAGAGAGAGAGAGAGAGATAAATATAAAAAAGTAGATAGATAGATAGAAAGATTGTTATATAGATAGATAGATAGACAGATAGATAGATAGATAGACAGATAGATAGATACAGAAAAAAATATACAACTAAATATATATAGATAAATAGATAAACAGATAGATAGATAAATTATCTGATAGATAGATTGACAAATAAATAGAGATAAATAATATATAGATAGGTAAGTAGCTAGTCATATATATATATATATATATATATTAATATAGACAGATAGGTAGATAGATAAACAAATTATTACACAGAAAGATGGATAAATAAATATATAGATAGATAGATAAATAAGGAGATAGGTAGATATATATAAAGATATACAGATAGATAAATATATAAATAGATAGAGAGAGATAAAAATATATATGAGATAGTCAGATAGATAAATAGAAAGATAGTCAAATAGATTTATAGATAGACATATAGAGAGAAAGACAAATTGATTGATAGATAAACAGACATATATATAGGTAGGTAGATATATAGACAAATAAATAAATAGATATATAGATTAATAGACATATTGATAAACTAATTGATAGACATTTTGAAATATTGATTGATACATAATATATAAATAGACAGAGAGAGATATATATATATATATAGTCAGATAGACAAATAGATAGATAGACAAATAGATAGATAGATTTATAGATAAATTGTAAGATAGATAGTTAGATAGATAAATACACGGATCAATAGATAGATTATTAGACATCCAAATAGATATATATATATAGATTAATTGAATGAAAGATAGATAGATAGATATATAAATAGATAGATACATACATAAAGAGATAGGCATATAGACAGACAGATAGATATATATATAGACAGATAGATATATAGATAGTTTGATAGATAGAAAGATAAATAGATTGTAAGTTAAATCAATTGATAGACAAATATACAAATAGATAGATAGATAGATACATGGCTAGATATATATATTTTTGATAGTAGATGGATAGATAGATAGTCACATAAACATATAGATAAATAGATTGAAAGATAGATTAATAGATAGATTGAAAGACATTTAGATTGTTTGATAGATAGATTGATAGACTGATTAATATACTTTTTGAATGATAGATAATTAGAAGATAGATAGACATAGGAATAAAAGAAAGATAAATAAATTGATAGAAAAATGGATAGATAGATAGATTCATTGATTGATTGATTTAAAGATATATAAATAGAAAAATAGACAAACAAATAGACAAACAGATAAACAAAAAGATAGACAGATAGAAAAATGAATATATAGATAAAAAGATAGACAAGCATATAGATAGATGACACACAACTACACAAACAAATAGATAGATAGCCAGCTAGATAAAGAGATAGACATACAAACATATAGATAGATAGATACATAGATTGACAGACAAATCTTTATATAGATTAATACATAGAAAGATAGATAGATGGATAGACAGATAAATAGATAGACAAATATATAGATAGATAGATAAACAAAAAGGTAGTTAGATATATAGAATCATAGAAAAACAAATAGATAGACAAATAATTAGTTTGTTAGTCATACAGATATACAATTAGATAAACAGACATAGATACCCAAAAATAAAGAGATATAGATTTATATATAAATAGACAGACATATAAATAGATAGATTGATTGATAGATAGATTGATATTTAGTTAGATAGATAGAAGATAGAGAGACAAATAAATAGGCAGAAATACATCCAGACAGATAGATATATAGAAGATATAAAGATAGATATACAAATAGATAAACAATAAATAGATAGACATTTACACAGATATAAAGGCAAATACATAGACAGAAAGATAGACAGACAAACTGAAATTCAAATTGATAGATAAATTGGAAAATAGATAGATAGATAGAACTATAGACATATAGACATATATAAAGATAGATAGATATAATGATAAATAGATAGACAAATACAAATAGATAGATAGATAGATAGAAACTTATATAGATATAGAGATAGATAAGCAGTTAGATAGATAGATATATTGATTGATTGATTTATAGATATATAGATAAATATATAGACAATAGATAGGCAAATAGATAAGCAAATAGATAGTCAAATAGATAGATTGATAGATAGATTGATTGATTGACATATCAATAGACAAATAGATACACAGATAGTTAGATAGATAGATAGATATATAGATATATAGATATATAGATATATAGATAGATAGTTAGACATAAAGATAGACAAATATATAGATAGATATATCAATAGAAATATTGACAGACAAAAAACAGATAGATAGATAGATAGATAGATTGATAAATAATTAGATAGAAAGATATATTGATAGATAGATAGATAGTGAGACAAATAGATAGACAGATAAACAAATAGAAAGACAATAGATAGATAGATAGATAGATAGATTGACAAAAAAGTTCACAGATAGATAGACAAATAGACAGATAGATAGATAGATATATAGATAGATAGATAGATTGATAGATATATAGATAGATAGATAAAAAGTTTGTTAGATAAATAGACACATAGATAGATAGATAGATAAACTGATAGATAGATAGATAGTCAGATAGATGTATAGATAGATAGATATATATGTAGATAGATAGTCAAATAGATAAACAAATAGATCGAATATATATATATATATAGATAAATAGATAGATGGACATATAGATAAAAAAATAGATTCACAAATAGTTACACAAATAGATAGATATATAGATAGGTACATAGATATATAAATAAATAGACTTATAAACATATAGATAGATAGATAAACAAATAGATAGATTGATTGAATGATTGTTTGATAGATAAATAGAAAAATAAATAGTTAGATAGATAGATGTATAAATAGATATATAGACAATAGATAGATAGATAGATAGATAGATAGACAAATAGATAGACATACAGATAGATAGATAGATATATATATATATATATATATATAGATTGTTAGATAGATAGATAGATAGATAGATAGACAAATAGATAGTTAGTTAGTTAGAAATTTTGTTAGATTTATAGATAAATAGATATATAGATACATAAATAGATAGAAAGATAGACAGATATATAGACATATAGATAGATTAATTGATATAAAAATAGCTAGAAATAAAGAAAGAAAGATAAATAGATAGACATATACATAGATAGATAAATATATAAATAGATAGACATATAGATATACAAATAGATATATAAATACATAGACAAATAGATAAAAAAATAGAATAATAAAATATTTATTTAACTAAAAAAATTTAGCTAGAAAAATAATTCCTATCTAATTTGCACGGGATTAGCTAGGGAATATCAAGAGATGTTAGATTTTACATTGAATTACAAATTTGTGATCAATTTGTGATAGATTAGAGATGGAAACATTTAATTGAAAAATACCCCAAGTTAATATTATTGTAGATTTTCACGCAAAGATTAGCTGCAATTTTAGCAATATCTTTTGCAATGAACTTTCCCTAGTTATTTAGATTGAGACAAATTCCATCACTAAATAATTATCTGAAAAAACATTTTCATGATTATTTATTAATTGTAAGCGATTAGTCCTTAAATGAAAATTTTCACAAAATATATGCATTTAGCTAGGGAATTTTTCCTAATTATTTGAGCTGGGGATTATTTCTGTCGCTAATCTATACTAATTTATTTTTTTATTTTTATATATTATTTTTTTTACTATTTGTTGTAATTTTGTATATTGAAGGTTTTTAATCATCTATGGATGAGGAATCCATGAAAGACACCTCCTCAAATCATTATAAAAATATGATATTATAAAAAAATAATTTCAAAAATATATAAATATGAAAAAAATTTATATTAATAAAGACTAAAATAACAATTTTAATTATTATAAAATTTTAAAAAAATTATAAATAAATTTTTCTAAAATTTTTATTATGAAATTTAAAGATTTGTTTTAAAAATTGTAGATAATTAATTCTATAATTATACACATTTTTAAATATATTTTAATAAATAAATGAACATACATAAAAATTAATACTAAAAAAAGCTAAAATAATTAATTGTATGAATAAATAAAAAATATATACAAAAATATCTGAATTAATAAATAAAATAGTAAATATTTATATTATTTAAGGTTAAAAAAATATTTTTATGATTATAAAAAACTTTTTAAAAAATAATTACTAAAAGATTTAAAAAGCTTGAATTATAAAAAAAATTAAATTTTTCATAAAATTTAAAAGAAAATAATTTGATATTTAAAGATAAATACGTAGATGTTTTAAGTACATCAAAAAAAATTTAATGATTTAAAAAAAATATTCCCGAGTGGTTATTAAAATAACACTTCAAGTATTTTTTAGGGTTTAAAAGATTTATTTAATATATTACTAATCATATTTTTTTGTTCTAAAAAAATTAAATTTGCCCATTAGTTGATTTAAATTCAAGTTTTATTTTTTTACCTACTACAATTTATAAGAATTAAATAATTGAGTAAGATTTTTACTATTAGCTTTTAATATTCTATTTTTTAAAAATAATAAAAATAACTTTTTTTAATGATATGCTCACTTTAAGTAATATTTGAAATTTTATAAATTATAAATTATATCAAATAATATTAAATTTTATGGCTTTAAAATTATTTCATATTACTAATCTTTGGGTGGTAGGATTAGAAGGATGAGGGATTACATAAAGGTATTTTGGTATATTATTTTCATTGCATATATTATCTTTTACAATTGTGTTGTGTAATTATATAAATACTAATATTGGTTTTCATAATAACTTTGAAGTTAAATTTATTTACGAGAGAATAATATTTTAAGATGATTGATCACTTGAGAAATTTTTGTATTACAGAGTCTCTTCAAACATAGTCTCTTCAAAGTTATTGGGTAAAATTGTTGAGATATTTGTTTTTTTTATATATCTTGTTAAAGAGAGAGCCTTTTGTACTTGGGCATGAATGTGATCTACATATCTATCTTATCTTATCATAATATATAGAATCATTTAAAATATGAAAGCTAAATAAGAAAACAAATCTTACCAATATCTTATCTTTACAATCTTACCTTAAAAGATTGAAAAGATCGTGCATGATAAATCTTGAATTCGAAACTTTTTGTTCGTAGTGTTTGGACAAATTTTTGTCATCACTTAAAGATGTGATATCTAATTAGATAGAAAAATATATTTATTTTAACATTTGAATAAATCATGAAATTGAAGACCAAATGGAAGAACATATACATCCATTATTTGAATTCCACAAGAAATTGAAAATTGGATTTGAAAATATATCAATTATAATTAGTAGTAACTTATAAATTACTATAAACTCTAAGTTTATTACATGCTAATTCATAAAATTTTTAAATCCAAGATGAGATTATTAATCCTACTTTGTTTTAATATCATCAAATCATATCCCCCTTCAATTCTATCCAATAAAACACAACCTAAAGAGTAACTAGGCATGAGGAATGATTAAAAGAGCTTATACAAGCTACCATTTTTCTAATCATGCTTTGCCTATAATAATAGATTCTATTAATGTATTCAAATATATCTAGATAGATAGACCGATAGATTTTAAAATAGATAGGAAGATCGATATGCAAATAAATTGATAGATAGACAAATAGATAGACATATAGACAGATATAAAGATAGCAAGATAGATAAATAAAAAGATGGATGATAGAAAGATATACAGATAGATAGACAGAAAGATAGACAAGATAGATAGACAGATTGATAGATAGATTTATAGATATATTGATAGACAGATAGATTGACATAAAGATAGATAGATATATAGATAGATATATAGATCGATAGATAGAAATATATACATACAAATAGATAGATAGACAGATAGATAGATAGACAGATAGATAGATATACATCTAGATATACAATATTTTGACATATAGAAAGATAGATAGAGAAAGATTGATATACAGATTGATAGAGAGATAGAAAGATATTTAGAGATTTAGAAAGATAGACAGACAAACAGATAGATAGATTAGATTAATAGATGGATAGATAGATAGAAAGATATAAAGAATATAGATAGATAGATAGATATATAGAATATAGATAGATAGATAGATAGATAAATAGATAGACAAATAGATAAATATATAGTTCTGTAGATAAATAGATAGCTAAATTGATAGACAAATAGAAAGATAGATATACAAATAAATAGATAGATTGATAGAGCGATTGATAGGTAGATTGATAGAAAATTTAATAGATAAATTGATAGACAAATTGATGGACATATTGATTGATTGATTGATAGATAGATAGATTGATAGATAGATAGATAGATAGGTTGATTGATAGATAGATAGATAACAAATTTTTAGATAGATAGATAGATAAAAAGATAGATAGTTCATAGATATATAAATAGATACATAGAAAGATAGATAGATAAATAGATAGATATATAGATAGATTATTTTATAGATAGAAAGATATAAATATATATAGAAAGATAGATATATTGATAGATAGATAGATAGAGAGATAGAGAGATAGACAGATACATAGATAGATATTTAGATAGATAATTAGATTGATAGAAAAATTAATAGAATGATTGATATAAAGATTTATACACAAAATAATAGAAAGATTAATAGACATATTAATGGATATATTGAAACATAGATAGAAAGTGAGATAGATAAAAATATTGATAGAAATATATACATAGATCGATAGATAGATAGAAACTAGATATACAAAAAGTTTAATATATAGATAAATAGATAGATTCATAGATTATTAGACATCTAGATAGATAAATAAATAGTTTGATAAATTATTAGATAGTTAGATAGATTAATAAATAGATAGAAAGATAGATAATCAGATATATAGATATAAAATTGGATATATAGTTTGAAAGATATAGAAATAGATAGTTAGATATATATATATATATATATATATAGATAAATAGACATAAATATAGATAGATAGATAGATTCAATGGAGAGATAGATTGATAGAAAGAAAGAAAGATAGATAGATAGACAAAATGATAATTTAAAATATAGACACAATGATAGATATATAGATATAAGGATTGATAGACAGAGAGATATAAATAAAGATAAATGAATAGATATACAAATAGACAGACAGATAGACAGACATTTAAATAGACATGTAGTTAGATGAAAACATATACATATATAAATGTAGATAAATAGATAGATAGATAGATAGATAGATAGACAAATAGCTAGATAGACAGACAGACAGACAGATAGATAGATAGATAGATAAACAGATAGATAATTGAGAGATATATAGACAGATAGATAGACAGAAAGATATACAGATTGATAGATTGATTGATGTACATATTGATAAAATGATTGATATATATATTGATAGATAGGTTGAACGATAGGTTGATAGACAGATGGATAGACTGATGGATAGACAGATAGATAGATAAATAGATAGATTGATAGATAAAAAGATAGACAAATATTTTTTTTAAAAAAAGGTTGTTTTATTATTAATTATCACCCTCTCTTTTGGCGGAGGAATACCATTTTTACAAACTACTTCTACCCTTATCCCTTTTACACCCACTTTAAACCTAATCTAGAATACATAGAGTAAATATAAACTTTCATATCCTTCTACTAGTCATTTGTCAAATATTGATACACTTTATATCTTTTGGGTTTTCTGCCAAAGCCCTATTTGTGTGGGGCCTTTTCTTTCCATATTTTTAATCTCTCTCATAGTACTCCCCTCTGCTGTCTTCATACATGTTCAGGCTGAATGCTCTCATGAGCGACTCAAGACAGATAACTCTTGGCCGATCAAATGCGCAGCCGTAAGAATTCTGAGACACTGCCTCCAAGCCGGCTCCTCCAACCAGCAGTTTCCCTTTCTAGCTTTGTCCAGCCTGCTTTCCTTTTAGTTGACCAATGCTGAGAACCTCCTTGCTGCAGCTTGACTTGACCTGAAAAATACAACCAAAAACCTACCAAACACAAGCTCTCCTTATCCGACTTCCCTCAGGACCGAGAAGCTATCTATTTCTACTCTTATCCCCTGCCAACTGCAGAAAAAGCTGACAGAATCTCAGCAGCGGGTTCTCCTGACAGCAACAGGGGGCAGCAACAGACAGCAGCAAATCCTAATAGCTACAGACAGTAACAGACAGCAACAATAGGAGTTATCCTGACAGCAACTTGTCAGCAACAGGGGCACACTATATGTGCTTTGGCAATAGATTTACATATAGATAGACAAAAAGATAGACAAATAGATTTACATATAGATAGACAAAAAGATAGACACAAAGATAGATAGATATACATATAAATAGATAGATAGATAGAAAAATATAAATATAGATAGACAAACAGATCGATAGATAAACAATTAAATTAAAAAAAATGATAGAAATATACACAGCTAGGTTGATAGATAAAATTGATAGAGTGATTGATAGTTAGATTGATAGATATATTGATAGACAGATTGATAGAAAAATAGATAGACAGACAGACAGATAGATAGATAGATAGAAAGATAGATCCATAGATATATATAAATATAGATATTAAGATAGGTAAGTATATAGATAGATAGATAGATCACAACAAGAAAAATCCCATATAGTTAGGGACAATTCCCTAGCTAAATGAGCATTTTCCGTAACTAAATGGGATATAGCAATGGATTACCGATGGATCAGTTCCCTATCTAAAGTGCTGATCACTAAAAGATAGCGAGGAAAAATATCCCTAGCTAAAAATTTAGCAACGGAAAAATCATTTGCTAAAAAAACAAATTTCCTATCTAAATTAGCAAACTAAATGAGATTTTCCGTCGCTAAACAAAAATAGTGACGAAAGATTCCCAAGCTAAAGTGATGGTCGCTAAATTTTAACGATGGAAATGGTCCCTTGCTAATTAAATGTAGTGACAGAAAAATCCGTTGCTAAAATAAAGATTTCCCTGCTAATTTAGCAAGGGATTTTTCCCTAGCTATTTTAATTTCAAAACTATTTTCAGAATTTAATTTATTTTAAATTATTTAATTAAATAATTTAATATTTTAAAATCAAATTGAATAAAAACTGAAACTATAAATAATTTATGATAAACAAAAAATAAAATCATTTAATAACTTATTCTAATTCAATATTTTACATAATTGAAACAAAAAAAATAGAATTTTATTATATCTTATTCAACAATGTATCTACCGACAGAGCATAAAATATAATATATCCATTCATTGACATTGCTTTCTTTCCCTCCACTCATGCGATAACCATTTTTCTACTACGAAAAAGCTATCCGAGTCACGGTACATATTGTCTAGTTAAAAATCTCATCATTTATGCTATCTTTGTATGAGGAACAATATGGTATCATATTTGTAAGAAATTTAAACCACTCAGTCAAATTAAAATATAAAAAACAATATGCTTTGTTCAATATATAATCATGCTGTATATATGTAAATATATACTAGCATTTCACTTGTACATATATTACTACAGTATATGTACATAAAAAATATAGTATTATGTGTACATATATACTGAGTACAAATATACTCAGTATATACGTACATAAAATACTATCGTATTATATGTACGTATATACTAAATTTATTCGTACGTATATACTACATTTGTTGCTGTTGATGCTACTCCAAGTACCACTGCCGCTCCTGCCACCGCTGTCACTGCCGTTGTCAATGCTAATACCACTGAAGTTGTCGCCATTGTTGACGCTGCCTCTACTGTCGCCACTGCTGCCGATGCTGCTGCCACAGCTGCCACCGCTGCCACTACTGCTAGCGCTACTACCATCGCCGCTGCTACTGCCACCGCCGCCGCTGCCACCTCTGCCATTGTGCCACTACTTTCGATGCTGCCACTGCTACCGCTGCTGCCAATGTTGCTTCTAGCGCAGCCTCTACTACCACCATTGCTGCAACAACCTCTGTTATCATTTCTCCCGCCACTCCCGCCGATGCCACTATTGCCCATGCTGCTGCTGCCGCTTACGCCGGTGCCACAGCCGCCACTACCGCTACTACCGCCACTGCTTCTTTCGTAGCCACCGCCACTACCGTCACTATCGCTGCTACCATCACTGCCGCTATTGTCACTGTTGATGCTGCTACTACTATTGATTATAGGCTTTTACATAACTATAAAAGGCTACAACTATACCCAAAATATTTGAAGACACACAAACATATTCACAGATATATAAAAATAGTTAGTATAGGCATGAACAAACACAAATTAAAGTTGATTGTCATACAGCTTAAACTAAAATTTAATTAAATAATATAATATTTTTATATTAAATTTAATAAAATCAGAATCTATAAGTTAAAATTTTAAATTAAACAAAAAAAATTCATTTAATAACTTATTCTAATACAATATTTTAAATAACTAAAACAACAAATTAACAAAATTATATTATATCTTATTAATCAATGTATCTACCGACTATGCATAAACTATCCATGCATTGACGTTGCTTTCTCTCCCTCTGCTCCTCCGATCACAAACATTCTGTTGTGAAAAAGCTGCCTGAGTAACTGTGCTTCATGTCTGTTGAAAAATCCCTTCACTTATACAATCTTTGTATGTGAAATAATGCGGTACCACATCTATAATAAATTTAAACTACTCAATCAAATCAAAATAAATTAAAAAAAACTATGTTTTGATAAATATATATTACTACAGTAAATATGTACATATATACTAGCATTTCACTCGTTCATATATTACTGCAGTATATGTACATATAAACTTTAGTATTATGCATACATATATACTAAGTCCATATATACTCAGTATATATGTACATATATACTGCAGAATTATATGTACGTATATACTGCCTATATACGTACGTATATATTGCATTTGTTGTCGTTGTTCTACTCTTGTTGTTGCTGCCGCTCCTACCACTGCTACCGCTACCAGTGCCGCTGCTACCGTTGCTACTGCCGCTACCGTCAGTGTTGTCGGTGTGTCGGTGCTGGCAGTGTGGCACTGCTGTCGGTGCTGCCCATTATTGGTGCTGCTACCGCCACCACCACTGACGCCACTACTACCGCTATCGCCACTGCTACCGGTGCACTGGCACTGCCTGTGCTTCCGGTGCTGCCGCCACTGCTAGTGCTAGCGCCACTTTCGGTGCTGCTGCTTCTTCCGGTGCTGTCGCCACTGCTGCCAATGTTGTCACTGCCACCGCTGCCACTACTATCACTATTGATAATAGGCTTTTACATACCTATAATAGGTTAAAACTCTACCCAAAAAATCTGAAGACACACAAACATATTCACAGATATATAAAAAAAAGTTATTATTGACATGAACAAACACAAATTAAAGTTGATTGTAATACAGTTTCGACAAAATTTTAATCAAATAATTTAATATTTTTATATTAAATTTAATAAAAATAGAAACGATAAATGAAAATTTTAAATTAAACAAAAAAAATTCATTTAATAACTTATTCTAATACAATATTTTAAATAACTAAAACAAAAAAAATAATAAATTATATTACATCTTATTAATCAATGTATATACCGACTGTGCATAAAGTATAATTTAACCATGTATTGACGTTGCTTTCTCTCCCTCTGCTCCTCCGATCACCAACTTTTGCTGCGTGAAAGATGTCTGAGTCATGGTACGTCATATCTGTTGAAAAATCCCTTCACTTAAACAAGCTTCATATGAGAAATAATGCGATACATTATCTGTAAGAAATTTATACCACTCAATCAAATCAAATTTAATTAAAAAAAACTATATTTTGATAAATATATATTACTGTAGTAAATATGTACATATATATTAGTATTTCACTCGTACATATATTATTGTAGTATATGTACATATAAACTATAGTATTATGCATACATATATACTGAGTACATAAATATTATGTATATATGTACATAGAATACTGTAGTATTATATGTACGTATATACTGACTATCTACGTTCATATATACCACATTTGTTGTCATTACTGCTACTCCCACTCTCGTTGCCGCTACTACCGCTCCCGTTGCCGCTGCCACTACTACTACCACTGGCATTGCCGCTGCTACCGCTGCCACTACTACTACCACTGGCATTGCTACTACTGCCGCTAGCACTGCCACTGCTGCTGCTACTGCCGCTGCCACTACCACTACTGCTGCCACTACTGCCACTGCTACCTTGCTACCGCTGCTGCTGTTCCCGCTGCTTTGCTACCGCTACTGCTTCCGATGCCACTGCTGCTACTACCATTGCCGCTACTACTTCTGCTTCCGCTGCTGCTATTACTGCTGCCATTGTTGCCGCTGCTGCTGATACTGCCTGTGCTGCCACCTTTTCTGGTGCTTTTGTTGCTACCACCACTGCCAATGCTATAGCTGGTGCCACCTTTGCCGGTGCTGCAGCTACTGCCACCGTTGGCAGTGATGTAGCTCATACCACCACTACCATCGTTGCCGGTGCTATAGCTGCTACCGCCACTGCCGATGCTGCCACCGCTGGCGCTGATGCCGCCGCTGCCGCTGATTCATAATTAAGTTAATTTGAAAAGCAAAGAACTAAACCAAAATAAAAAAATTTAAACCTTCAAAAAAATATCTTAATTATTTGCTATAGATAGACAAAAATAAATAACAGTTTAGAAATAATTCTCATACGAAATCATCCTCATAATTTGTAGGGAATTCTAGCCTCTCTTGTTTGGTTTCGCATCTGGATCTCGGAATGCTATCTGTTGCTTCATTGCCGCTAACTCCGACTCCATATAGGACATCTACAGTTGCATTACATTCTTAATTTCTTTCATCTTATCATTAATTTTTTAATTTCTTGCATTTCTTCCATCAAATTAGTATACTGCTCATTCTTCTGTTCTTTAATTTCATATATTTATACCTTCAAATGAGATATCTACTCATCCTTCTTTTTCAGTTCGGTCTCCATAACTATAATATGTTCATTTGTTTCCATTGCTTGTTCTTTCAATTTATATGGTGATATTTCTCATGAAATACTATGAAAAAATTATGAGATATCTGAAATGATTTCATCCAACACATGAATACTAAAAAAATAGTCATATTTAAAGTTGAATCCACTATTCCACACATTTCAAGTAAAGAGAAAATAATGTAAACCTACAATATGATCAAAATAAATAATGATATTATGTAAGACATCTCAATATTGTGGCAAAGAAAAAGTTGAGAGAGAGAGAGAGAGGGGGAGGGAGAGAGAGTGAGAGAGAGGGGGGGGAGGGAGAGGGAGGGAGAGGGAGGGAGAGAGAGAGAGAGGAAGAGAGAGAGGGAGATGAAGAGAGAGATGGAGAGAGAGAGAAAGATGGAGAGGGAGAGAGAGAGAGACAATTGGAGATAGAGAGAGAGAGAGAGATGGAGAGAGAGAGAGGGATGGAGAGAGAGAAATGGAGAGAGAGAGAGATGAAGAGAGAGAGATTGAGAGAGAGATGGAGAGGGATAGAGAGATGGGGAAAGATAAATAGAGATGGAGAGAGAGAGAGAGAGATATATATATATATATATATATATATAAAGAGATGGAGAGAGAGAGAGAGGGAGAAAAAGAGGAAAAGAGATGGAGAGAGAAAGAGAGACAGAGAGAGATTGAGAGAGAGTGAGAGAGAGTAATAGAGTAATGCCTATTTATGAAAGAAATGATGCAACTAACTAATGAGTATTTTGTGAAAATTAGTAAGAGATCAAGCAAAACATTTCCTAGAAATGGTTGAACAACAAAGGACTAAAGAATTTATATAAGAAATTATGATAATGGATGAACTAAATCTTGAGGGAAAAAAATTAACTGATGCTTAGAAAAATAGTTGCATAATTTATAAGATATATAGTAATGTTTTAATAATTTCAAGCCTCCCATTGAAGAAAAAGGACATGAAAAGTTTTTTTAGATTAGCTCAAGCAGTGTGATTGTTCCTTAATATACTACTAATATTGAGAAATTAGTAAAATTTGTTTTCTAAATTATGAATAACAATAAAAAAAATTGACCTTTTTGGAAAATGGCTAAGAATTGAATTCAGATGTTGATATTTATCAAGCAATCATATATGAGAAATTTATTGATATAGCTTTAGAACTAGAGAAAGATAAAGTTTTGTAATTATTTAAGAACAAGTGCTGACACAATCCAAGAAAGTGAAATATGTGAAGATCATGTTAGTGAACTGAAGTGGTTTAGCACCTTGGACTCCAAGGATACCTTGCAAGGTATGTGAAGGAAAGTAATTGTGTACCAAAGAGAATGATTTCTCAAACACCCATAATTTTATAGTTGTGATGCGAGAATTTCTATATATTCTAGATTATCATTTTATAGATATTGATTATTTGGATTAATTATCAAAGTTTATTCATTATCTAAGCTTACAATAAGTAAATAGTTTCTAGTGTTTACTTAAAGTAAACAATTCAGTGGTTAGCTTTCAATAAGTAAATAGTATCAAGTCCATGGGTATACAATTTATGAGTTAATGGCTATAACAGTAATAAAATATGTTAGATCTACTCATCCATATAGGTGGAACATCTCAAACCCATCAAAAAATCATCGACATCAATTCATGTAGGAAATATTGTATGTCAGATGAGCTGGATATCTTATATATTTTAATCCAGTATGAATCATATTGATAGTCAATGCTAGGGTATTTATAAGAGAGCCTATGCAACATTTAATTAAACATAGTAATTAAAATATAGTCAAATATATACATGTATTTAAATGTCTTGTAAATTAGTATCTGTATACATAAAGCCCATTTTAATTTGAACTAATTGAAAAATGGTCAATAAATGTTTACAAATATTAATTTGACATTAACAGATATTAATGTGACTATACTTTAAAATTACAGATATTAAATACACTTACATTTTTATAAGAGTGTGTGTTTTTCCCTATACATAAAGCCATGTATAAAATATAGTTTACAGATATTAATTTAATTATACTTATTGGGTAGGCATAGCATTATGGAATAATAGATATTTTCATAATGCAAATTTATTTTACGTGTATTTTATAATGATGACTTACAAATTTCAAATATACATTATTAAAATCCTATCATAAAGTCAATATATCTTTATTTGTGTAAAATATGTATATAATGTTATATGTATAATACTAATTATATCTAAAATACACGACATGTATATTGAATGTATCATATATAAAATTATGATAGATATATTTAGATATATATATATATATATTAAATATATGTTGTTATATTTATATATAGTTATGTTTATGTAAACTATTTTTATAGTTATAGATAATTTAAAATATACTTATATATTTATGTGTTATATACATACTACCCAACACAAAACACCCGTTTTGTGTTATATACGATTAAGTTTATATAAGCAATCCAAGTATAATTAAATTAATAGAATATGTATTTAAAAAAAGTATACTTAAATTAAGTTTATATAAGCATACCTACTAGCCAACACAACACAAATGCATTAGGTATATATTACAAAGTATAATTAAATTAATGTATACGATTAAAGAATAAGAATTTTGAAAAAAAAAATTAACAGAATCAATACGCATTAAGATAATTGATGAAGAATTAGGATAGAAAACATACCTAAAATCAATAACAAATTATCGCTTAATTCGAATATGTTTATGTTGTATCGGTGTCGAGAGAAGGATGGAAGACTGCGGAGGAGTTGCGTCGCTTATTCTTTGAAAATGTCGAGAGGAAGATGAAGGACTTAATCTCGACAAAATAAACATTAAATAACAAATTTTATATATTTCCAAAATATTTATATTTTTAATTATAAAAACATTAAATAAATAATATTATATATATATATATATGTGTATGTATGTTTGTATAATACAAAAGACTCATTTATTGTATTTACTATTAAAATTTTTTCAATTAAATTAATGTGCGTGTAGCAAGGTACAAATTAAAAATAAATACCTTACAATTTTTTATTATAATATTAATTAAACAATAAATATATAAACAATTTTAAAAAATATATTTTAGCCTTATAAAAAAAATATCAAATAGCTATAAAATTAACAAACTTCATATAATAAGACATATATGAAAAGATGATTCATCTTCTAGCTACTCTCCTAAGAGTTATAAAATACTTTTAATGTTAAAAAATGTATAAAAATTTATATTTTATGGGTATAAATTTTTAAAAATTCATCATATTAATTTTTATGAAGATAATATGTAATAATTTTAAAGGCATAAAATTTCATATTATATGATATCATTTATAATTTTCAAAAATCAAAAAATTACATAAAGTGAAAAAAAAAGTTATTGTAATTATTTTAATAAAGACTGAATGTTAAAAGCAAAAAGAAAAAATATTACTCAATTGTTTAATTCTTATAAAATTTAGTAGGGGCAAATATCTATGTATTTATTTTTAAATATTAATTTATTTTCTTTTAACTTTAATGAAAAAATTTATTTTTTTATTATATTTCAAAATTATTAAATTTTTTATTAATTATTTTTAAAAAATTTTCCTACAATCATTAAATTTTTTTTATACTAATAATCATATTAATATTTACTAGTTTATTCATCAATTCAGATATTTTATCATAAAATCAATTAATTTACATTTATATTAGTAGAATTTTTAATGTAGGTTAATTTAATTTTTAAAATATCAAAATAAATTATTATACTTATAGAATTAATTATTTAATATTGCTTTAATACAAATTTTTAAGTTTCTTAATTAAAAATTTTAGAAACATTGTTTCTATAATTTTTTAAAAAATTTATCCATCATAAAAATTGATATTTTAGCCCTTATTAATATAATTTTTTTGTATTTTCATATATTTTTAAATTATTTATTTATAATATTAATTTTTTATGATTTTACGAGGAGAATGTAACTCTCAAGGATCGCTCATCTATAGACTATTAACATATATTTAATAAACAAAATTAAATATAATATTAAAACTAATAATAAATTAAAAAAATTTAATAATTAAATATTGGCTCGAAAAATTCCGTCGCTATGTTCCGGATTTAATTAGCTATGGAAGTTCAGTCACTAAATCCTTCGCTATATTCTGGATTTAAATAGCTAGAGAAGTTTCCTCGCTAAATCTATTGATATATTTTGGATTTTATTAGTTAGAAAAGTTATGTTACTAAAATCCGTCACTATATTCAGGAAGTAATTGGCTAGGGAGTTTCCTCACTAAAATCCATCGATATATTAAGTATGAATTAGCAAGGGAAATTCTATCGCTACATGCATAGCTATATTTTCGAGTTGTAATTAGCGAGAGAAATTACGTCGTTAAAATCCGTCGCTATGTTCAGAATGAAATTAACTATGGAATTCCGTAGCTAAAATATGTCGCTATGTTACGGATGTAATTAGCTAGGGAAATCTTATCTCTAAAACCATTGCAAATTTCAATATTTTATTAGCTAGAGAAATTCCGTCGCTAAATTCATCGCTAACTTCTGGATTTTATTAGCTAAGAAAATTCAGTCACTAAATCCGTTGATAATTTCCGGATTTAATTAGCTAGAAAAATTTCGTCGCTAAATCAGTCGCAAATTTTTGGATTTTATTAGCTAGAGAAATTTCGTCGCTAAATCTGTGCTAATTTCTGGTTTTTATTAGCTAGGGAAATTCCGTTGCTAAATTCCACATTTTATTAGCTAGAGAAATTCCGTCACTAAATTCATTGCTAAATTCTCGGCTTTTCTTGAGCAGAATTTATGAAAATTTTTTGTCGCTAAATCCGTCCCTAATTTATCCACTTTTCTTGAGCGGAATTTAGGAAAATTTTAATCGCTAAATCCGTCACTAAATTTCATGCTTTTCTTGAGTGGAATTTACGAAAATTTTCCGTCACTAATCCATGCTAATCCATTGCTAAATCCTCTACTATTTTCTGATGTGGAATTTATGAAATTATTCCGTCGCTAATCCATTGCAAAATTTTTTTTTAATGAAAAAACATAAATCCCTTGTTATTCCCAAGCTAATCCATCACAATTTAGCTAGGGATTGATCCCTAGCTAAAATTCCCAAGCTAAATAAATATTTTCTTGTAGTAGATATTCATATAGTTAGACAGATAGAAAGATATAGAGATATACAAATAGAAAGACAGATAGATAGATAGAAAGACACATATACAAACATATGGATAGATAGATAGATTGATTGATAGTTAGATAGATTGATTTATAGATAGATAGATTAAAAGAAAAAAAGATAGATAGATATATAGACAAATAGATAGATAGATAGATAGATATATAGATAAATAAATAGATTGGTAGATAGAGACACAAATAATGTAAATAATAGATAGACATATAGATAAATATATGATAGATATATAGATACATAGACAGATTGATAAAAATATTGATAGATAGATTTATAGACAATTTGATAGAAATATTGATAGATAGATTTATAGACGATTTGATAGATATATTGATAGATATATTGTTAGATAAATAAATAGATTGATTGATATATAGATAGATAGAAAGATAAATAGATGGATGAATAGACAAATAGATAGTCATATAGATAAATAGATAAATAGATATATAGACAGACATATAGACATATATAAAGATAAATAGATAGACAGATATATAAATAGATATATAGGGAGTAAGATAGATAGAGAGATAGATAGATATATAGATAGATAGAAAGATAGACAGATAGATAAATAGATATTTAGATAGATAATTAGATTGAGAGACAGATTAAATGAAAAATTGATATAAAGATTTATATACATATTAATAGAAAGATTAATAGACATATTAATAGATAGATTGAAACAAAGATACAAAGTGAGATAGATAGACATATTGATAGAAATATATTGATAGATAGATAGATAGAAAACTAGATATATAGAAAGTTTAATAGATAGATAAATAGATAGATCGATAGATTATTAGGCAGCTATATAGATAAATAGATAGTTTGATAAATTATTAGATAATTAGATAAATTAATAGATAGATAGACAGATAGATAGACAGATAGATATATAAAAAGTTGGATAAATAAATTAAAAGATAAATAGATAGATAATTAGATTGATATATATATATATACATACATAAATATAGAGAGATAGATAGATTCATTGAGAGATAGATAGACAGATAGATAGATAGACAAAATGATAATTTAAAAGATAGACATAATGATAGATAGATAGACATATAGATTGTTGGACAGAGAAATAAAAATAAGGATAAATGAATAGATATACATATAGACAGACAGGTAGATAAAAATATAGATAGACATATTGGTAGACATGTAGTTAGATAAAAACATATACGGATAGAAATGTAGATAAATAGATAGCTAGATAGATAACCTGATAGATAGACAAATAGATAGATAGATATTCTAATAGATAGATAGATAGATAGATAAATAGATTAAGAGATAGATACACAGATAGATAGACAAAAAGATAGATAGAAAGATAGACAAATTGATAGATTTATTTATAGACATATTGATAAAATGATTGATATACATATTGATAGACATGTTGAATGATATGTTGATAGACAGATAGATAGACAAATAAATAGATAGATAAATAGATAAATTGATAGACAAATAGATATACATATAGATAGATCGATAGATAGACCGAAAGATAGACCGATAGATAGACAGATATATAGAAAAATATAAATATAGAGAGAGAGAGAGAGATAGACAAATAGATATATAGATAGATAGATAGACGGCTAGATTAAAAAATTGATAGAAATATACAATGACAGGTTGATATATAGATTTCATAGATAGATTAATAGTTTGATTGATATATATATTGATAGACATATTGATAGACAAAAAGATAGATAGATAGATAGATAGGTAGAAAGATAGATAAATAATATATATATATATATATATATATATATATATATATATATATATATATATATAAAGATAGATACTTAGATAGGTAGGTAGGTAACTAAATAGATAGATAGATAGATAAATAGTCAGATAGTTAGAAAGATAGAAAGACATAAAGATATGTAGATCGAAAGACAGATAAATAAATAGATACACAGACATATATACAAATAGATATATAGATAGATAGATAGATTGATTGATAGTTAGATTGATTGATTAATAGATAAATAGATTGAGAGAAATATAGATAGATAGATATATAGATAGATAGATATATAGAAAAATAGATAGATAGAAAGATAAATAGATAGATATATATATAGATCGATAGGTAGATCAGTAGATATATACACAAATAATATAAAAAATAGATAAACAGATAGATAAATAAATCGATAGATACATAGATAAATAGACAGATTGATAGAAATATTGATAAATAGATTTATAGACAATTTAATAGATAGATTGATAGATATATTGTTAGATAAAGAAATAGATATATTGAAATATTGATAGATAGATAGTTTGATAGATAGATGGATAGATAGACAAATAGATAGACAGATAGATAGATATATATATATATATATATATATATATATATATATATATATATATATAGACAAATAGATAGGCAGATAGATAGATATATATAAATATAAATATATATATATATATATATATAAACAAATAGATAGATAGATAAATAGATAGATAGATAGATATATATATATATATATATATAGGTCGATAGATAGATCAGTAGATATATACACAAATAAGGTAAAAAATATATAGACAAATAGATAAATTGATCGATAGATACATAGATACATAGACAGATTGATAGAAAGGTTGATAGATATATTTATAGACAATTTAATAAATAGATTGATAGATATATTGTTAGACAAAAAAATTGATAGATTGATATATAGATAGATAGATATTTAGACAAATAGATAGTCAGATAGATAGATAGATAAATAGATAGCTAGACAGATAGATAGACATATAAAAGATAGATAAATAGATAGATAGATAGATATATATATATATATATATATATATATACACACACACACACACTTAGATAGATAGATAGATAGATAAACAAATATATAAATAGATAGACAAACAGACAGATAGATAATTATTTAGAAAGATAAATAGATATGTAGACAGATAGATTTACAGAAAGATAGAAAAATTGATATTTAGATAGATAGACATATAGATACATCGATAGATAGATAAATATATCGATAGATAGATAGAAAAACAAATAGTTAGATAGATAGACAGACAAACAGATAGACAGATAGATTGATTGATTTATTTATTTATTTATTGAAACGTATATAGAATGTTACAGATATAGACAAATAGATAGATAGATAGATAAACAAATTGATTGATTGATAGATTGATCAACAGATTGATAAATAGATTAACAGGTAGATTGATAGACATATTGATAGAAAGAGTGATATATAGATAATTAAAAAAACATATAGATAGATAAATAGTTAAATAGATAGATACATAAATTGATAGATAGATAGAAAGATAGAAAGAAAGATAGATATATTGATAGAAAAAAGATGGTTAAATAGACAGATAGATTGATAGATATATACACATATAGAGAAACAGATTCATAGACAAATAGATAGATAGATAGGTAGGTAGATAGAAAGACAAATAGATAGACAGATATATAGATAGATAGATAAACTAATATATTGATATATAGATAGATATACATATACATTGACAGATAAATAGATAGATAGATAGATAGAGAGAAAAATAGAAAGATAGATAGATAAATAGATAGTTAGATACATAGACAAATAGATAGATAGATATATAGAAAGATTGATAGATAGATAGATAGATGACAAAAAAATAGATAGATAGATAGCTAGATACATAAACAGATATATAGAAATATAAATAGACACATATTTATACAAATAGATTGATAGATAAAAAGATAGATTGAAAAATAGATAGACTAATAAATCGATAGATATAGAGAGAGAGAGAGAGAGAGAGATAATAGATAGATAGATAGAGAGATAGATATATAGATAGATAGATAAATAGATAAATAGAAAGATAGATAGAAAGATAAATTGATAGAAAGATAGACAGATAGACGTACAGAATGTTAGATAGATCGATTGGCATATTGATAGATAGATAGATAGAAATTGATAGATAATAGATAGAAAAATAGATAAATAGATATATAGATAAAGACACAGATAATTAGAAAGCAAAATAGATAGATATATAGAAAGAAAGACAAATAGATATAAAGGTAGATAGATTGAAAGATATATACATAGATAGATAGTTAGACATATATATATATATATATATATATATAGACGAATAGATAGAAAATAGATAGATAGATAGATTGATATATAGATTAATAGATGGAATAATAGATAGATTGATAGATTCATAGATAGATTGATAAATACATTAATAAATAGATTGATAGATAGATAAATAGATAGATAAACAGATAGATAGATATTTACTTACATAGAACAATAGATAAAAGATAGATTGATAGTTAGTTAAATAATTAGATAGACAAATATATAGAAAAATAGATAGAAAGATTGATATTCCCATTGATAGACAGATAGATAGATAGAATGTTAGATTGATTGACAGATTGATAGATATATTGATATAGAGATCGTAGACAAATTTATAAATAGATAGATAAATACATAGATAGCTATATAGATATATAAAAAGATTGACACATATATACAACTAAATAGATAGATAGATTGTTAGATAAATAAATAGATAGATAGATTGATAGACATATTGATAGATATATATATTAATAGATAGATAGACATATATAAATACAGATAGATAGAAAGATAGATAGTCAGACAAATATAAATATAGATAGATAGATAGATATAAATATAGATAAATAGATAGACAGATAGATAAATAAATAGATAGATAGATAGATAGAGAGACAGACAGATAGATAGATAGACAGACAGATAGACATATTGATAAAAAGATAGATAAACAGATGGATAGACAAATAGATATATATATATATATATATATATATATATATAGTTAGATAGATAGATAGATATATATATATATATATAGTTACACAAATAGATATACAGATATATAGACATAAAGATATAGAAATAAATTAATAGAGTGATAGATTGATAGATAAATAGACTAAAAGATAGATAGATAGATAGATAGTTAGTTCTACAGATAGATAGATAGATAGTTAGAAAGATAGATAGATATATAAATAGATGGATAGGCAGATAGATTGAAAGATAGATAGATAAATAGATAAATTGATAAAAAGATAGAGATACAGATAGATAAACATATAGATATACAGATTGATAGACAATTTGATAAATAGACAGATAGACAACTAGAGAGGCAAATAAATAATCAGATAGGTTGATATATACATAGATAGATAGATAGAAAGTTAGATAAACAAATAGATAGATAGATAAATAGATAGAAACATAGATAGAGAGAGATAGAAAGATTAACAGAATGATAGATAGATATTAAGATTGATAGATAGACATACAAGTTGATTGATAGAGAGATAGATATATGGATAGATAGATAGATGACAGACAGACAGATAGATATATAGACATATAGAAAGTCAGATAGATAAACATATAGATAGATAGTTTGATAGTTATTTAGATAGATAGACAGATAGATGTATAGATAGATAGATAAATATGTAGATAGATAGTTAAATAGATAGAAAGAAAAAAGAAAGAAAGAAAGAAAGATAGATATATATATATAGACAGATAGATAAATAAATATATAGACAGCCAGATAGATAGATCGATAGATTGATAGATATATAGATAGATAGATGGTAGATAGACAGATAGATAGATATATAGACAAATAGAAAGTTAGATAGATAAACATATAAATAGATAGATTGATAGATAATTAGATAGATATATAGATAGAAAAATAGATGGACAGATAGATAAATAAAAATTTAGATAGATAGATAAAAATATTAATAGATAGATAGATAGATAAAAATTTTAATAGATAGATAGATGTATAGATAGATAGAGAGATAAATAGAATAGACATATAGATAGATAATTAAATAGATAGAATATATATATATATATATATACACAGATAGATAAATAGACAAATAGATAGACATATATATATATATATACTGATAGATAGATTGATAGATGGATAGGTAGACTAATAGATAGATAGATAAATAGCTAGATATATAGATAGATAAACATATAGATTTAAAGATAGATAGATAGATAGATTGATAGATAGATATAAAGTTAGATAGACACACACACACACACACATGGATAGATAGATAGATAGATATATATATATATATATATATATATATATATAGACAGATAGATATACAAATATATAGAAAAATAAATATATAAATAGAAAAATGAATAGAGAGAAAGAAAGAAATATAGATAGACAAACAGATGGATATACAAATATATAAACAGATAGATAGATAGATAGATATATAGATATATAGATATATAGAAAGCTAGCTAAATAGATAGACTAATAGATAAATAATTATATAGATAGATAGTCAGATAGATAGATAGATAGATAGATAGATTGATACATAGAGAAAAAGATAGATAGATATATAAATAGACATATAGATAAACAAATAGATAGATAAATAGAAAATTGATAAAAAGATAGAGTTACAGATAGATAAACATATAGATATACAGATTTATAGACAATTTGATAGATAGACAGATAGATAGACAAATAGAGAGGCAAATAAATAGTCAGATAGGTTGATATGTACATAGATAGATAGAAAGTTAGATAAACAAATAGATAGATAGATAAATAGATAGAAACATAGATAGAGAGAGAGAAAGATTAACAGAATGATAGATAGATATTAAGATTGATAGATAGACATACAAGTTGATTGATAGAGAGATAGATATATGGATAGATAGATAGATGATAGACAGACAGATAGATATATAGACAGATAGAAAGTCAGATAGATAAACATATAGATAGATAGTTTGATAGTTATTTAGATAGATAGACAGATAGATGTATAGATAGATAGACAGATAGATGTATAGATAGATAGATAGATAAATATGTAGATAGATAGTTAAATAGATAGATTGATACATAGAAAGAAAAAAGAAAGAAAGAAAGATATATATATATATATATAGACAGATAGATAAATAAATATATAGAAAGCCAGATAGATAGATCGATAGATTGATAGATATATAGATAGATAGATAGATAGATGATAGATAGATAGACAAATAGATATATAGACGGATAGAAAGTCAGATAGATAAACATATAAATAGATAGATTGATAGATAATTAGATAGATATATAGATAGGCAAATAGATAGACAGATAGATAAAAATTTAGATAGATAGATAAAAATTTTAATAGATAGATAGATGTATAGATAGATAGAGAGATAAATAGAATAGACATATAGATAGATAGTTAAATAGATAGAATATATATATATATAGACAGATAGATAAATAGACAAATAGATAGACATATATATATATGCTGATAGATAGATAGATAGAATAATAGATAGATAGATAAATAGCTAGATATATAGATAGATAGATAGATAAACATATAGATTTAAAGATAGATTGATTGATAGATTGACAGATAGATATAAAGTTAGATAGACAGACATACACACAGATAGATAGATAGATATATATATATATATAGACAGATAGATATACAAATAGATAGAAAAATAAATATATAAATAGAAAAATGAATAAAGAGAAAGAAAGAAATATAGATAGACAAACAGATAGATAGACAAATATATAAACAGATAAATAGATAGATATATAGATATATAGATATATAGATATATAGAAAGCTAGCTAGATAGATAGACTAATAGATAAATAATTATATAGATAGATAGTCAAATAGATAGATAGATAGATTAATTAATTGATACATAGATAAAAAGATAGATAGATATATAAATAGACATATAGATAAACAGATAGATAGATAGTTGTTAGATAGATAGATAGAATGATAGACAAATAGTTAGACATAAAGATAGATAGATAGAGAGATAGATAAACTAATTAATAGATAGATAGATAGATATATTAATAGATAGATAGATAGATAGACTGACAGATATATAAAGAGTTTGATAGTTATATTGATACACAAATTAATATACAGATTGATAGACATATTGATAGACATATTGATAGACCTATAGATAGACTAATAGATAGATTGATAAACAAATAGATAGACTAATATATATATATATATATATATATATATACACACACACATATTAATAAATAGATAGGTAAATAGATAGATAGATAGATTGACAAATAGATAGACACATAGAAACATAGATAAATAAATAGACAAATATATATAGAGAGAGAGAGAGAACTAAATAGATAGATAGATAGATAGACGGATGGATTAATAGATAGATATATAAATATATAAATAGATTTATTGATAACAAGATAAATAGATAGATAGAAAGTCATCAGAAAAAGATATAGATAGATAAATAGATAGACAGATGATAGACATACAGACAGATTGATTGATTGATTTACAAATAAAAAGGAAAATAGATAAATATATAGATAGATAGATTAATAGACAATTAGATAGATATATAATTAGGTAAATAGATAGACAAATAGATAGATAAAAATATAGATAGATATATTGATAGATAGAAAAAAAATAGATAGATATATATATATAGATAGACAGACAAACAAACAGATAGAGAAAGATATATATATAGATTGTCACATAGATAGATAAATTGACAAATAGATAAATAGATAGATAGATAGATATATATATATAGACATATAGACTAATAGATTGATAAATATATAGATAGATAGATAGATAGATACACGGGTAGATTGAAAGATAGATTTACAGATATATAGAAAGTTAGATAGACAGATTGCAAGATAGATATATATAGATAGATAGATAGTTAGATAAATAGATACACAGATATATATACAAATAGATAGAAAAATAAATATATAAATAGAAAAACAAATATATAGACAGAAAGATAGATAGACAGATAGGCATATAGATAGTAAAATAGATAGACAACTAGAAAGAATGAAAGAAAGAAAGAGATAATTTATATAGAATGATAGAAAGATATCTAGATAAATAGACTAATAGATAGATAAATATATAGATAGATAGTCAGATAGATAGATAAATAGTTAGTTAGATATATAAATAGAAAGATAGATAGATAGGTGATATATTGATAGATAGAATGATAGACAAATAATTAGACATATAGATAGATAGGTAGATAAAAAGATAGATAGATAGATATATAAATAGATAGAAAGATTGATTGATTGATTCATAGATAAATAGATAGCTTTATTGTTATATTGATACATGCATTAATACACAGATTAATAGATATATTAATAAACTAATAGATAGATAGATAAACAAATAGATTGACTGATATATATATATATATATATATATATATATATATATATATATTGATGGATAGATTGATAGATTGACATATAGATTGATAGATTGACAGATAGATAGATAAATAGATAGACATTTAGATAGACAAAAAGATAGATAGATAAATAAATATACAAATATATAGACATAGACAAATAGATAGACAGATAGATAGATAGATAGATAGATAGATTAATAGATAGATATATAGATAGATAGATAGATTAATAGATAGATATATAGATAGATAGATAGATACGTAGATAGATATATAGATAGAAAGACAGACATATAGATAGATAGATAGAAAGACAGACAGATAGATAGAAAGATAGACATATTAGAAGATAGATAGATAGAAAGATAGACATATAGATAGATAGATAGATCGACATACAGATAGTTAGATACATAGATAGTTAAATTGAGAGAGAGAGAGAGAGATAGAAAGTTAGATAGACTAAAAGATGGACAGATAAATTGACATATTGATATATAGAAAGATACATAGAAAGTTGACAAATAGGTATATAGATAGACAGACAGATAGACAGATAGATAGATTAGAGGTCTCAAATGGGCCGTGCCTAGCTGTCCCGACACATTTTTGGTCCGCCCGATCGTGTTTCCTTGTCTGGAAAGGCCCGACATGGTTCCTCTTTTGTGTCCTGCCTAGCCCAACATGATTTCTTAAATTCATGCCTGGCACGGCCCGCTGCCACGACCACTTTTTTACTGTGCCGGGTCAGGCCCATACGTCCTGGGTTAAAAAAATTTTTTTTTGTTTATAATATTTATGTAATTATAAAATATAAAATTAGATTAGATAATATTTAAAAAATAACAATATTTAAATTATAAATTGAACATTTTTGAATAGTTATAAAGTTTAATTTTTTATGTTATTTATTTTAATTATGTTTTAACTAGATTAATAGATTTAAATTATAATTTATTAGAATTAAATTATAGAATTTTTAATGAAATTCTTAACCACAAAAATAAAATAAACATAAAATTTCTTTTAGAAAAATTACAAAGCCACAAAGCCAAACCAAATGCCAAATCCAAAGAAAATACAATGTAAATTAAATTAAGTACAAAAAATTAAAATCAAAAAGCAGCATCAAATAAAACTCAAGGCTCATAAGTATATGCATAAATATAACATAAGTGTTGCTGTTAGTGTGTCGCAATTCCATCAACTATCAGGCATCAAGTGGCAACCTTATTAATCATCAATCAGTGAATCATTATCATCCTCAACCTTAACATCAAAATCAATATCATATAGGTCATCATCAGTAACAACTCCTTCGCTTTCATTGTAGTCCTTGTCCTAGCACGATCCTGGACGCAAAATCTCAAATCATTCCAATCCTTCATACATACTAAACCTCAATAATATCTAGATGTAATCTCGATCTTCTATCCGAAATCATATTCACTACAACAGAAAAAGCAAACTCTGATATTATGCTCGACACTAGAGGAGTCAGCAGATCTCGTGCCATCTTAGATATCATGGGAAAGGTGGACTCATATGATTTCTACCACTATAATATTTCAAGATTCTTAATATTAAAATGTGATAAGATTGAGCAATAATCGGTATCTAAGAATCGAGAAAGCTAGCTCCTATTCGATGGTCCACCCCGTCATTTCCCCTTTGCTAATTGAATGAAATAATCATCATTTCCGAATATGGTATCTATTTCCGTACTCACGGTCTCACTACTACTACCACTATACCTAGTTTCGTAGTATGTGAAAAGGTTAGTCAACTTCTCATGAATGAACCCTTCCGGTGGGTCTTCCAGGTTCAAGCACGAGGAAATGTTTGTCAACATGTTTTCTACCCCTTCCACCTTAACCCTAGGGTCCATGCATGCAACGAGACAATAAATAGATGGAATGGTTGACAAATACTTTAAGTACTTGGTTTCCAACTCTGTAATTAGCTAAGTGTCCGGTCAGCCTAATACTTCCTAAACATGCTACTAATGTTGCATATGCACCTAAGTGCAAGGCAAGTCATGAAAGTATAAACCGATGAACACATGTTCATCATGTCATAAAAAATCTTCAGGAATTTCATAATTGAAATTCCTATAGCATAGTATTGTCAATAAAAAGTTCGTCACTCTTACTATTTATGTAATCGGATATCACATATTCGTATCCAACACTTGATCCAACATCAGGTACGTATTATTCCAACAGTGTCTTACATCCAATTGGAATTTCTTCTTCTAATGATTCGTAGACAAATAGAGACTACCGAACTCGTGTTGTCTATGAGACATGTGAATGTATTTTAGTGAGTTACGTATAATATTCAAAGCAGGGGAACACACCTTCATATTTGCTTGTACAGTCAAGTTAATCACGTGATACATCCATCTGACGTTGAAAATCTCTTTTAATTGTGCGTCTCTAATATTCCTAACAAACATGTTAATCGCTCTCTATTATTAGATGCGTTATCAAATGTGATACTAAAAATTTTATTTTGAATTTTATATTTTCTAAAGATCTGCATCATATACTCAAAAATGGCCGGGCCATCATGAGAATAAAGAATATCAGAGAATCCTAATATTTTTTTTTATTCATCATCCATTTAGAATTTACATGGTGGGTTGTGAGTCGTGCAAAAGATGAATCATCATGACTAGTTCCGATATCAGACATCACAGACACCACACCACTATATACCATAAATTCATTAATTATTATTTATTTTTCTAACTTATAAAATATTAGTATGACATTCCTAGATGTGGACCTAGGAATCCTTTGATAAACATGCTCAAAATATGTTTGCAGATGTTCACTACCCTTGGATCTTCTGAAAATCTGATCGGAAGACCAATCAAGGCGATAAGTTTGGTCATGCATTCCCTACCCAACTCACTGCGGTATATGAAGGGGGTAAACTTTGAGATTAAACTCGATCCAGCATCAAAAAAAGAATTGCTAAGTTGGGTTTGTCTAAGATCTAATGCACCATGTTTTTTGGTGCATATTTCCGCATGTCTCTTAAAGTGCTCAGTCCCTACCACACTCTTACAAGTAAAAATTTTATTACAATATTTGCATGGTGTTGTTTCTTCTTCCTCACCCCTAATATTTTTTTGTTTTATTGTATTAAAATGAGACGAAACTACAAAAGTCCCCCTAGTTTTTTGTTTTTTAGATGTATGGGTTGAGACAACTAAAGAAACAAAAAATTTCAACAGTCTCAGAGCTTTGTGTAAAATTTTAATTTTCTAAATTTAAATTATTTTCATTAGTAATAGTCATTTTTTTGCTTTTTTAGACAAGAGGATAGCTTAAAGAGTAGAGAGAGAGAGAGAGTAAAAAAACAAATTCTTTTTAAATATTAATTATTATTTAAAAATTTTAGTTGAATAATTAAAAAAAAATATCCATAAAGCACAGTAAAGTTAAAGCACTTGTACCACATGATGACCAAGAATCCAACTTCCAAAGCCAAGCCCAAGTGCAAGTTGTGAGTCCCGAAAAGCCGTGCGAAAATTCCAAGAGAGAGAATATTAGGAGAGAGATATTAGAGAGAGTGAGAATTAATATTTTTGAAACACATAAAAATTAGAGAGAGGGGGGTTTTATAAAATATAATTAAGAAATTTTGTTTTAAAAAATATTTTTTTAATATTTTATTGATTTTTTTGGGGCTGAATCATGTGGGCCGTGAGATTCAGCCCCATAGCCGTTGGAGGCAAAATCCAAAGACTAAAATTCAAAAAATTTTATTTTATTTATTTTTTTTTAAATTTCAAACCTTTGGGGATTAGGGGCAGGCCAATATGGTGGGTGGGGAAGGGGGGATGGAAGCGGACCCTAGCCTAGGTAGTTTTTAGAACTATTGGGCTCATCTTCTATGGCACGGGTGGTTTAGCGGGTTGTGACGAAGTGATGTGCCAATGGGCACGGAACCGTGCTGGGCCAAGCATGCCCAGTTGACCTCGGCACAACACGTGAAGGTTCATGCGGTAAACAAGCAGGGCACAAGAACAGGCGTGAAAAATCTTTCTGCAGTGCTAGGCGGGGTATGGCAGAAATGTGTCGTGCCTCGTTCCGGGCCGGAGCATCATTCTACCTCTAAAATAGATAAATAGATAGATAGATAGATATATAGATAGAAAAATAGACAAATAGATAGATAGATAGATACACACACACACACACACAAATAGATAGATAAATAAACAGACAGACATATAGATAGATAGATAGATTAATAGAAAGATAGACAGATAGATAGTTAGTAAGATATAGAGAAAGAAAGATAGATATATAGACAGATAGATTGAATGATTGGTATATAGACAAAATGATAGATAGATTATTAGACAGATTAATACATAGAAAATAGGTAGATAGATAGAAAGAAAGATAGATAGATTGATTGATTGATTGACAAATAGATAAATAGATAGATAGATAGGTAGACATATAGATAGAGAGATATAAATAAAGATAGATAGAAAATAGATAGGTAGACAGACAGATAGATTGGTAAATAGGTGGATAGATAGAAACATAGATAGACAAATAGATAGATATATAGAGAGAATAATAGATTGATAGACAGATAGATAGTTAGTTAGATAGAGAAATAGGTAGAAAGATAGTAGAGAGAGAAAAAAAAGATAGACATATAAATAGATCAAAAGATTGACAGACATATAATTAGATAGATAAAGAGATAGATTGATTGAATAATAAATATATAGATAGACTAATAGATAGATATATAGACAAACATATAGATGGATAGATAGATAGATAAATAGAAGGTAAAAAGATATATAGATAGTTAGATAGACTGATAGATTGATAGATATTTTGATATGTAGATAATCATATATATATATAGACAGTTAGATACAAAAAAGGAAAGAAAGAAAGATAAATAGATAGAGATATAGATAGACAGATAACTGATAGATAGATAGATAGACAGGTAGATAGATAAATAGATAGATAGATAGATAAACATATAGATAGATATTTAGATAGATAGACAAATCTATATACAGATTAATAGACATATAGATAGATAGATATATAGATAGATTGACAAATATATATATATATATATATAGAAAGATATATAAATAGATAGATAGATAGATAGACTGATAGAAAGATAGATTGATTTATAGACTATTCGAAAGACTGATTGATAGACAAATTTATAGACAGATCGATAGATAAGCCTATTGATAGATAGATAGATAGGCTGATAGATAGATAGATAGGCTGATAGATAGATAGATAGGCTGATAGATAGATAGATAGATAGCTATATAGATAAATAGACATATAATTAAAGAGATATATTGAAAAATAGATAGATAGAGAGACAAATAGATAGACAAATAGATTTTCATATAGATAGATATATAAATAGATAGAAAGAAAGATAAATAAATATTTAGACATATAGATAGAAAAATTGATAAATAGATAGAAATATGAATAGATAGATAGATAAATAGATAGACAGAAAAATAGATAGAAAGATATATAGATAGATAAATAAAAAGATAGATAGACATGTAGATAGATAAATAGATAGATAGATAGATAGATATTTTGACAGATAGATAAATAGATAAAGAAAGAAAGATAGATAGATAGATATATAAATAGATAGAAAGAAAGATAGTTAGTTAGATTGATAGAAAGATTTATTGATAAATACATAGATAGATAGATAAATAGACATATTGATAAAGATATAGAAATAAAGATAGATAGAAACTAGATATATAAACTGATATATAGATAGATAGATAGGCAGATAGATAGATAGACAGACAGATAGATAGATTAGTAAATAGGTGGATAAATAGAAACATAGATAAACTATTAGATAGACATATAGATAGAAAGATATAAATAATAATATATAGATAGATATTTAGAAAGATAGATAGTTAGATAAACAAATATATATATATATATATTGTAAGTTAGATAGAGAAATAGATAGAAAGATAGATAGATAGAAAGATAGATAGATAGTTAGACATAAAAATAGATCGATAAAAAGACAGACATATAAAGAGATTGATAGATCGATAGATTGACTGATATATATATATATATATATTAATAGATAGATAGATAGACAAATAGACAGACAAATATATAAATAGATGGTAGTAAGATATATAGATTGTAAGATAGACTGATAGATAGATAGATAGATTGATAGATATATTGATATTTAGGTTGATTGATTTAAAGAGAGATAGATTGATTTATAGACTGATCGATAGAAAAATTGATAGGCAGATTGATAGATATATAGATAGACCTAAAATACATAAATAGATATATAAATAAATAGACGTATAGATAGACAAATATATTGAAAGATAGATAGATAGACAGATAGATTAAAAGATAGATATATAGAGAAATAGATAGATAGAAAGTTAGATAGATATAAAAACATATAGATGACAAATAGATAAATAGATAGATAGATAGATAAAGAGATAGATAAACAAAAAAATTGATAGATATGTAGAAAGATAGATAGACAAATATTTTTACATATAGATAGATAGATAGATAGACACAAAGATGGATATTAAAATAGATAGATAAAGAGAGAGTCAAATAAAGAGTGAGATAGACAAGAAAGATAGATAGTTAGATAGATTTATTAATAGTCAGATAGATAGACAAATAGATAGAGAGATAGATAGACAAGTAGATAGACAAATATACATATAGATAGATAAATATATGTAATGATAGACAAATAGATAGACAGAAAGATAGATTTACAGATATATAGATAGATAGAGAGACAGATAGATAGATTAATAGTTAGATAGAAAGATAGTCAGATTGAAAGATAGTTAGATATACAGAAAGAATGATAGATATATAGATAAATATATAGATAGAAATGTATAAAAATAGGTAGTTAGATATATAGACAAAAATATAGGTAGATTATTAGATAGATTGATACACAAAAAGTTAAGTAGATAGATTGAAAGAAAGAAAGATAGATAGATAGATAGATTGAGAGATTAATTGACAGATAGATAGATAGATAAAAAGATAAATAAATCAAAAGATAGATAGATAGATAGATAAATAGACATATAGATAGACAACATGATAACTAATTAGCAGGATAGATAGAAAGAAAGAAAGATATATATATATATATAGATAGACAGAAAGATATATAGATTGATATATAAAATTATTGATAAACAGATAGATATACATATAGATAGAAAGATAGATAGATAGATAGATAGATAGATAGATTGATAGATAGACAGATATATAGATAGATAGCTAGATAGACTGGTAGATAGATAGATAGATAGATAGATGGACAGATAGATAGACAGACGGACGGATAGATAAAAATAGACAGACAGACAGATAGATATATAGAATGATTGATTGATAGTTAGATTGATAGATAGAAAGATACATAGTTATATAGACAGATAGATAGAAAAACAAAAAGACACATAGATACACACACACACACACACGCACGCATATATATATAGACAGACTAATATTTAGATAGATAGATAGATAGACATAGATAGATCAACATATTTATAGATATATAGACAAACATTTATATATATAGATAGGCACATTGATATACACATACATTAACAGATAGATAGACGCATCATTATTCATGAAGATATTCAGGTAGATATATAGATAGATAGATATATATATATAGTCAAATTAATTGATAGACAGATAGATAGATAGAATGAAAGATGGACACATAGATAGATAGATTATTAGATGGATAGATAGATAGATAAATAGAAAGACAGATATACAAATAGACAGATAGATAGATAGATATACATATAGATAGAAAGATAGATAGAAATAGATAGATTAATAGATAGAGAGATAGACTATTAAATAGAAAGATAAATAAAAAGCTCTGTATATATATATATATATATAGAAATAAAGATTGATATATAGATATAGAGATCAAAAGACAGATAGATAGAAAGATAGATAGACAGAAAGATAAATTGATAGATAGATAGATCAGTAGATAGATAGATTCAAAAATAGATAAACTAATAGATAGATAGATAGACAGATTGACAGACAGGTAGATATATACATATATAGATAGATAGAATGAAAGATAGATAGATAGACATATAGATCGATAGAAATAATGATTGATTGATATATAGACATATATATAGTTAGTTAGTTAGATAGGTCGAGATATATATAGTAGATTTATAAATAGATAGATTGACGGATAGAAATATAAACAGATATATAGACAAGCATATATATACATAGATAGATAGATATACATATAGATATATATAAAGAAAGAAAATAGATAGATAGACAGATAGATATATAGATATATAGAAAGATAGATACACATATAAATACATAAATAGATAGATAGAGAGACAAATAGATAGATAGATAGATAGATAGAAATATAGATATATAGATAGGTAGGTAGATATATTTATAGATAAAAAGTATTATAGATAAACTTATAAATAGAAGATAAATAAACAAATAGATATATAGATAGTGAAATATATAGACAGATAGAAAGATTGATAAAAAGATTTATAGACCGAAAAATTGATAGATAGATATATAATTATATAATAGATAGATAGACAGATAGTTATTTAGTTAGATATATAGATAGATAGATAGAAAAATAAATTAAAAATTTAAAGACATATAATTAGATAGATTGATAAATACATAAATAGATAGATAGATAGACTAATAGATAAACAGATATATAGAATGATAGATAGATAGAAAGATAGATAAAATGATTGATAAATAAATAGATAGAAAGATAGACAGACAAATAGATAGATAGATAGATGAACATATAGATATACAAATAGATAGACAAATAGATAGACAAATAGATTGATATATAGATAAAAAGAAATATAGATAGATAGACAGACTAATATAAAGATAGATAGATTGATTAATTGATATAGCGATAGATTGCTAGATTGATTCATATATAGATAGATATACACATAAATAGGTAGATAGATAGACAAATATATAGAAATATAGTGAAATAGATAGATAGATAGATAGACAGGCAGATAGATAGATATAATATATATATATATATATATATAAACTAAAAGATAGATAAATAGATAGATAGACATGTAAAAAGATATTTAGAAAGACAGTTAGATAGATAGATAGATAAATAGAAAGATAAATACAATGATACATAGATATATAGACACATAGAAAGATAGATAGACACACACACACACATATATATATATATAGACATTTAGATTGTTCGATCGATAGTTAGATCTATAGATCGATATTTAGATATATACATAGATCAATAGATAAATAGTTATACAGATAGATAGATAGATAGTCAAATATATATATATATATATATATATATATATATATATATATAATAAAACATATAGATAGATAGATAGCTAGATAGATGAGCACATAGTTAGAAACATACATAGATAGATAGATAGGCAGATCGATTGACTGAAAGATATATAGATAGATATACATAAAGATAAATAAATACATAGACAAATATATAGATATAAAAATAGATAGATAGATAGATAGACAAATACATACATAGATTATTAGATAGATAGACACATAAATAGATAGAAAGATAGATAGACAGATATATTGAAAGATAGAAAAAAATAGATAGTCATATAGATAGAGAGAAAGAAAGATAGATAGATAGAATGATAGATAGATAGACATAAACCTATATAGATATATAGACATAAACCTATATAGATATATAGACATATAGATTAATAGATATATAGACAGATAATAGGTTGTTAGATAGAATGATAGATAGACATATAGATTGAAAGTTATATAGATTGATACAAAAATTGATAAATAGATAGATAGGTAGATAGATAGACAAATAGGTAGAGATATAGATAAATAAATAGATAGATATACAGTATGATATACTTTTAGATAAGTATATACATATATAGACCAATAGATAAATAGATATATAGATAGACAGATAGCTAGATATATAAAAATAAAGAAAGATAGATAGACATATTGATAGATAGATAGATAGATAAAAAAATAGACATATAGATAGACATATAGAAAGATAGATAAAAAAAGATAGATAGACATGTAGACTTGTAGAAAGATATATAGATAAACAAATAGATGGTAAAATAGATAGATTAATCGATAATAGAATGATAGATGATAGGCAGATAAATAGATTTAAAAATAATTAAATAATTTCATAGACAAATTTATAGATATATTGATAGATAGATAGATAGATATACAAATAATTAGACAAACTGAATGATAGATAGAAAGATAGAAAAATAGAAAGATACATATAATGTCAAATAGATTGATAGATTGATAGATAGATTGATAGATAGATTGTTAAACAGATTGATAGATATATTTGTATAAACATTTATTGAATAATTTTAGATAGATAGATATACAGATAGATAATAAGATAGATGAATACATTAATCAATTGGTAGATAGATAGTTAGATAAATATGTAGATAGATATACAGACAAATAGATGAATAGATAAATAGATAGATATACAGATATATCAACAAATAGATCGACAAATCGATATATTGATAAATTGAAAAATAGAGTGATAATATGATAAACAGATTAATAGACAAATTTATAGATAGATTTAAAGATAGAAAAATATATAGATTAATATATAGATTTATAGATTGATTTAAATACTAATAGATAGACATATTGATACATAAATCATATAGATAGATAGATAGGCAGATAGATGACATATAGAAATATAAATAGAGAGATATATATATATAGACAGGTAGATTGAAAGATAAATAAATAGATAGATAAAAAGATAGATAGATAGACAAATAGATAGATAGATAAATTGGAAGATAGACATATAGATAGATAGATTGATAGACAAATTGATATTCAGATTGATAGACATTTTGATTAACAGATTAATATTAAGTTTGATAGATAGATAGATTCAGAAATTTATAGATGGATAGATAGATAGATATAGAAATTTATAGATGGACAGGCAGGTAGATAGATAGATAGATATATTGATAGATTGATTGACAGAAAATATATTGATAGATTTATACAAAATTTATAGATAGATGGATAGACAAATAATTAGACATATAGATAAATAGATAGATAGATATATAGATAATTATAATGATAAACTAATAGATAGATAGATAGATAGACTAATAGATAGACTAATAGATTGTTATACATATAGATAGACATATAAATAGATAGATTGATAGAAATATAAATAGTTTATTATACAGATTTATAGCTAGATAGAGATAGAGAGATAGACAAATAAATAATCAGATAGATAGATAGCTAGACAGATAGACTAACAAATAGATAGATAGATAGATAGAGAGATAGACAAATAGATCGATAGAAAGGTAGCTTGATGGTGAGATTGATATTTAGATTGATATACAGATTGATAGATGATAGATAGACATATTGATAGATTGATTATAGATAAATATATAAACATATAGTTAGATAGATAGAGAGAATGATAGATAGATAGATAGATAGATATATAGATAGATAAACATATTGATAGACATATATAAGCTAAATAAATAGACATGTAGAAAGACAAATAAATAGAAAAGATAGATATAAAATAGACATATAGATAGACAAAAAGATAAATAGATAGAAAGATAGATAGACAAATAGATAGATAGATAGATAGATAGATATTTTGATAGATAGATTATTTGATTGAAATATAGATAGACATGTAGATCGATAGATAGAAATATAGATAGATAGATAGATAGATAAATAGATAGATAGATAGATAACCAGATAGATAAATAGATAGATAAATAGATAGATAGATTGAAAAATAGATAGCCATGTAGATAGATAGATAGAAAGAAAGATTGCTTGATTGATTGAAAGACAGATAAATAGACAGACATATGTATAAATAAACAGACAAAAAGATAGACAGATAGATAGATATATAGAAACATACATAGTTATATAGACAGATAGATAGACACATAGATATATATATATATATATATATAGTTAGTTAGATCAATAGATAGATAGACAGATAGATAGATAGACAGAAAGACAGATAGATACATTGATAGATATACAAATAGATAGATAGTTAGACATATAAATATATAGCTGATACTATGTTTCCCAAAAATTTTACTTGTATCAATCAAAAATGATATTTACCAAATTTAGCATACAACTTATGTTCTCTCAAAATTTGGAGAACAACATGGAAATGATTTCTTGCTCTCATTTGGATTAAGAATAGATCAAAATGTCATTAACAAAAATTATAATAAAATGATCTAAATATGACTGAAATATTCTATTCATGTGATCCATGAATACTTCTAACATGTTTGATTATCTGAAAGGCATTACTGTAAACGCAAAATGCTTATACTTTTTTTAAATGCTATCTTAGGAATGCCAGTCTTGTAACTCTAAACTAGTGATATTTGAAACGATGATCTATTTTGGAAAAGACCCGTGCCCCTTTTAATTGGGCATACAAATCATCAATCATTGGTCTTAGATAATGATTTTTTATTGTAACTCAATTCCTTTCTATAGTCAATGCACAGTCAAAGAGTCTTATCCTTCATTGCAAATAGAAATGGAACATCCCAAGCTGAAGTACTGGGTTTAAAGAAATCCTTGTCCAAAAAATCTTGTATCTAGACCTTAAATTCTTGTAATTCGATAAGTGACATTCTATGTGGACTCATATAAATGGGTGATGTACCAGGTTGTAACTCAATACAAAAGTCTACATTTTTGTGTTGGGGTAATCCTGTTAGTTTATTTGGAAAATATTCTCATATTCACAAACTATTTGAGACAGATCCATATTCTGTGTCCCCTATTCTTCTAGGGTAAGACATGCCAACCAACCCATCAATTATCCATGTTATTTATAATCATATTATATTGAGTAAAAAATCATGGTTATATCCTTGAAAAATAACACATGCATCATCTAGTGCCTAGGCAATAATTTTTCTATGATCACAATCACAAATGACTTGATGTATTGTCAACTAGTCTATGTCAAGAATTATATCGAAATATAACATGTCCATGACCCTAAGGCCTACCATGAGCAGAATCCCTGAGATTTCTAACTCACAATCTTGATATATCTGACTAATTTTCACCTTAGTCCCCAAGGGAGAAGTCACATGCAATGGCTCATCCAAGTTTTTAACCATTAATCCCAATTCTTTCAAACATGATGTAGACAAATGAATGTGATGCACTTGAATCAAATAAAACTTTTTCTCATAAATGAAAATATAAAAAAGTACCTTGTATTACATACTGATATATCCTCTTCATCTATGGTGTATTAAAATAGACATGATCTTGGGTCCTCAATGTCCTAGCTTATGGGCCCTCTCCTCTCTAGTATGCTTGTGAAGTAGGAGTTATTTGTAGAATACCTTAAGATTACGCCTGATTCCCTTGACCCTAACGAGAGAAATGAGGAAAAAACTATCTATATTTTTTTCATTGATGTCTAGGACTGTGATGTCTCATAATCCTAGGATCCTATCTTCAGTAGGCACTTTCATTTTCAATGTTCAGGCTGATGGTAGTAAAAACATATTCTATATTCAATTTGGCTAGAACTCCTAGTCTTGCCTTGGCCTTTATAACTACAATATTGTCTCTTTAATCCTTGTTAAATAAAAGGTATCTACCACTTTCTAGAAAAATGATAACACACTTTTCTCTTTCCACTAGCACTCCCACTCATCTCACAAATATTTCACGCATCCTCAACCTCTCGCTCGATGACTAAAGTTGTCTTAACCATTGAATTCATATATTGGATAAGAAATCTCATAATCTTGCCTTGGATGGACAATTTCAATCCATCTTTAAATTTATGAACCTTAACCACATTAGTGTCCCCATAATAATTTCCAAAATATGCCAACTAGGTGAATTTAGCTATGTAGTCAAGCATTGTAATATTTTCTTGTATAAGTTCAAAGAATTCAAGGGCCTTAGCATGTCTAATTGAAGTTGAAAAATATTTCTCCATGAATAGTTCTTGAAATTCTTCTCATGTCTTTGACTTTATATTCTTCGAGACCTTGATCCAATCCCACCAAATTTGAGATCACCCTATAGTTGGAAAGCTACTAGCCAGATATTAGTTGCATTGGAAGTGATCTCCATAGCTTCCAAGATTTTTTCAACTTATCGAAACCAATGATCTTTAACCATTGGGTCCCCTCCTTTCATAAATATTAGAGCATGCTATGCTTTGAACCTTTATAGATTACTTGACCCTTCTTTTCCTCCAGCCACACTAGTCTATGGAACAGTGGCAACTATGACACACACAACCTCTATAAAAGTCAGTTGGTCAAAGATGGGTGATTGATCATCATTTCATGGACGTCCTTTGTGTTCTCATTCTCTACTTGCCATCTACATAAGTCAAATAATAATTTAAAAATCATATTCATGTTCTATTATTAATGCTCATGCCAACTAATAATAAACTTTTCATTTTAAAAATATCTTTTCATTTTCTGAACTACTAAGGTTATGTTTCTTTACCCTAGTGTTCCTTTCTTTTTTTTCCATTTTCTACAATGCATATAATCAATACAATCTAAAAAAATAAACATGCCACACACCAATGTATAAATAATAAAAAAACCACTTTGTGCTGTGATCCCTTCTATGAAATTTTATACCTAGAACTTGACACCAAGGTAATACCTGCATATTAATTTTTTTCTGAGTATTAGATATATCTAACATTTCCTACCATATTATGAAATTTATACCAATTTTGAGCTATAGGTAATAATATATCTAACCTCTAATACCATGTTGTGACACCCCAATCCATATGGAGTCTAATTCATTCCATCACAAAACAAAAAATTTTATAAAATAATTTTTTTTTCAAATGTAGCTTACATATTTTCTTTTTATTTGCTCAGTGGAATAAAAACATATAATATACAATTAAAGACACAACCAGCTTCCAATACACATGCTATCCCGCATTTTGGTATGTCATCTATCTTGGAACTGTACCTGAAAGGGGTCCCATAATGGAATGAGCAAATCTCAATAGAGGTAAACTCTTACAAGGCTACTCCCCATCTAAGTACATGTAAAAATATAATTTGTATATATCAATACTCATTCAAGTATAATATTTAATGCAATTATGGATGAAATATTTATATGCCCATATCGTGAGTCGTACCGACCCCCTCACACAAGCCGAAGCTAAGTGTGACATATTATATATATATGTAGATAAATATAATATATATATATATATATATATATATATATATATATATATATATATATATATATATTGGACATACTTCGAAAAATATGGAACTTCACCGAAAAACTATAATAGACATTCTCCTGAGAAAATATTTTTTCATTTGATATTATATGGTATGTATTAGACAGTCTCCAAAGAATATCATATAACTCAGTCTGGACGTTGTCCCACTTCGAGTTTGCATAATAATATTAGACATTCTCTAAAAATTACCATGTATTATAGTTTGAATATTGTTCCAATTTTAGTTTGCATAATTAATATCTATTATATCTTTATATATGTATACCATGCATCCACTCATTTATTTGTGATGTTCCCGCACATATGAAATGCAAATATATCATTTATGATTAAACCATGTTCCAAGCATATTTATAACTATCCAAATACAATTCATATTGTAATATATTTTACTAAATATAATACAGAAATTTTCACCCATTAACCATTCATAATTAAATTTATAAATAGTTTGAATTTAGATATAAATCATGATCATTTATGACCCTTAAATAGAAAGAAATTCTAATAAGAGAAATCCACTACCTTTTGGAATATTTCATAGAAACTTTAGAAATTTGATATCAATTTGCAGCTTTGTCGCATAGAGCAACTTTATTCTTGGACTATTCTGTCAGGACTCAGGATTATCATATATGTAAAAAGAAAATTAATGAATCATTTTTTTTCTGTGCTGCATTTCACACCGACGTTCATTTTTTCCCGTCTCCTCATATTTCTGATAGCCATATATATTTTTTTATAATTATTACTATTTTATTAAAAATATATAAAAAACTTATTTTTTTTTTTGCTTTTTTTTCTTGACACAAGGGTTGTGCATGAGGGTAGCCATGTCACTCGTGCAGTGGCATGGTCTTTTTTTCTTTATCTCTTCATTATTATTAGAATAAAATAAAATTAAAAATATAACTAAATTTTACCTTCTTTAGAATTTAATGAAATTTATCACCATAGCTAAATTTCCCAAGACGAATTCAATAGCGAAATCTATTTTATTATTAGGGTTCTAAAATTGTTAGATTATTTTTCCATATTATAAAGTTATCATTTTGCCCATTTTCTAGAAAAAACATATTATTTATTTATTTATTTATTTTTTGTTCTAGATTTCAAAAATTGATAGAAAGATAGATAGATATACATATAGACAAATAGATAGTTATACAAATAGATAAATAGATAGATAGATAGATATACAAATAGATTGATAGACATATAGACCTATAGATAGAAAGACATATTGACTTATAAATAGATAGTCAATTAGACTGCTAGATAGATAAATAGATAGATAAATAAATAAATAGAGAGACATTAAAAGATAAATAGACATATAAAATGATTGATAGATAGATATATAGAAATATTGATAGATAGACAAATTGACTGATAGACCAATAGATAGATTGACAGATAGATAGATATATAGGTTGATATATAGATAGATAGATAAAGATTTAGATAAATAATTAGATAGCCTTAAGATAGATAAACTAAAAATAGACAAATAGGTAGATAGATAGATATATAGATACAAAGATAGATAGATAGATAGATAGATAGACAGATAGATATATAGATAGAGAGACAGACAGACAGACAGATAGATAGAAACATAGACACACAAATAGATTGATAGAAATACAATCAAATAGATAAACTGACAGAAATATGACTACAAGAAAATATTCATTTAGATAGGAAAATTTAGCCATGGATCAATCCCTAGCTAAATTGTGAGGGATTTGCTAGGGAATAGCAAGGGATTTCTAATTTTACATTGAAATAAAATTTTGCAATTGATTAACAATGGAATAACGATGGAATAGCGACTTAAATTCCGTGCAAAGAAAAGCACGAAATTTAGTGACGGATTTAGCAACTAATTTAGCGATGGAATTCCTTAGCTAATTACATCCAGAATATAGAGATAGAATTAGCGATAGAATTTCCCTAGCTAATTTCATTTGAAATATTGTGACTAATTTAGCGACGGATTTCCATAGCTAATTTAATGCAAAAAATAACGACGGATTTTGCGATGAAATTTTCCTAGCTATTAAAAATCAGAATATAGCGATGATTTAGCGACGAAACTTCCCTAGCTAATTACATCCAAAATATAACATTGGATTTAGTGATGGATTTAGTGACAAAATTTTCTTAGCTAATCTTTAATTATTTATTTTTTAAATATTATTATTTATTTTAATATTTTATTTAATTTTGTTTATTAAATGTAAGTTATGGTCTATAGATGAGCGATCCTTGAAAGATACATTCTTCTCATAAAATTATAAAAAGACATTATAATTAAATAATTTAAAAAATTAGAAAAATACAAAAAAAAGTATATTAATAAGGGCTAAAATAACTATTTTAATGACTAAAATAATTAAAATAATTTTTAATTAAGAACCTTAACTATTTGTATTAAAGTAATATTAAATAATTAATTCTATAATTATAATATTTTTTAAAGATTTTTTAAAAATTAAATGAACTACATTAAAATTTCTACTAATATATAGGTAGAATAATTCATTGTATGATTAAATAGTAATATTTTCAAAAATATCTGAATTGATGAATAAACTAGTAATTATTAATATTATTATAAGTATAAAAATATATTATGATTATATAAAACTTTTTAAAAAATAATTAATACAAAATTTAAAAATCTTGAAATATAATAAAAATTTAAATTTTTTCAATAAATTAAAAAGAAAATAAATTAATATTTAAAAATAAATACATAGATGTTTGCCCCTACTAAATTTTATAAGAATTAAATAATTGTGTAATAATTTTACTCTTAGCATTTAATATACAGTCTTTATTAAAATAATAAATATAACTTATTTTAATTATCTTCTCACTTTAAGTAATTTTTAGAATTTTAGAAATTATAAATGATATCAAATAATATGAAATTTTATACCTCTAAAATTATTTCATATTATCTTTATAAAATTTAATATGAATTCTTAAAAATTTATAACCATAAATATATATATTTATATATTTTTTAACATAATGAGTATTTTATAACTCTTAGGAGAGTGTCTAGAAGACAAATCATCTTTTCATGTATGTCTTTTTATATGAAGTTTGTAAATTTTCTAGCTATTTGATTTTTTTTGTTATAAGGCTAAACATATATTTTTTGAAATTGTTTATATATTTATTGTTTAATTAATTTTATAATAAAAAATTGTAAGGTGTTTGTTTCTCATGTCTACCTTGCTACACACACATGAATTTTTGAAAATATATTGATAATAAATAAAAAAAAAAGAGTCTTTATGTATTTTATATATTTATTGTTTATTTAATGTTTATATAATGAAAAATTTTAATATTTTGGTAATTTAGCCACTTTTTGTCGAGACTCGAGAGACAACTCTAACAAGTGCCTATGTCCTCCATAGTCCACCTCTATCTCTCGACACTGATGCATCAAAACCTAATCAAAGAGTAAGTGAGAATTTCTTATTGATTTGATGTACGTTTTCTACCATAATTCTTCATCGATTATCTTATTGCAAGATTGTGTGTTTTGATTCTGTTATTTTTTATTTCAAAATTCTTCTTCATTAATCACCATGGTATGCTTGGATTGCTTATATAAATTGATTCATATACATACTTCAAGCATGTGTGATATAATTCGTTCTCATTGTATGAAAGTTGATAGTGCACAGTTGGTATGCTGACTTGATTTCCATGTTTTTGTCCACTCGACAATCTTGTGATTTTCGATGTTAATCACAACGTGGGTGTTGGTGTTTGTGGTGAGCAGTGTGTATATAACAAATATTTAATTTTTAAATAATATATTATGTAAATATGATGATCCCAAGAGTAATAACACATAAATATATAAGTGTATTTTACTATATCTATAACTATAAAAATAGTATACATAAACATAACTATATATAAAAATAACAACATATATTTAATATACATATATATATATATATATATATATAACTATATATAAATGTATTTAACAATATGTATATGAACATATTACTATATATAAATGTATTTATCTACATCAATATCTATACATAGCCATATGTCTAAATATATATAATTACATGAAAAACTATATATAACTACATCTACAACATGTATAACTACATGCTTTAGAAACTTAATATCCATTCATATCATTCATCTTATTCATACATGTTTTATTTGGATATTGTAATCTTTATCATTTTCCCATATATTTTAGGAACTTAAATTTAATTTTTTCAACCTTAAATGTATTTTTATTGTATTTTTATATATTTATATAGATCATTATTATTTAATGTGTTTATGGTTTGTATTTTTGTTTCACTTAATATCATTTAACTAAAATTGATTTCAAATAAAATGTTCATTTATTAAAATTCATGTTGTAAATTTCAAAATAAATAACAATTTGTTTGTGTAATAAATATTATAAAAAATTTCTAATATATTTATGTGATGTAGTTTCAATTTAAAAAGATAAAACTTTAAAAATAAAATTTATTTACAAAATAAAATTTGCACCTCATAATATGAATTATGTTATATTTATTATAAATAAACAATGTTTGAAATGTATCTATTAATTAGAAAAAAAATCATTGTCATTTATTCAATTTGAAAAAAAAAATTTTAAAATAATTATAAAAAAAAACTAATTCATATATTTATATGGTCATTTATATATTTTGAATAAAATAAAATAAAATAATTACTTGTAGAAAAATTTACTCATATATTTATATGGTAATCTGTTTTTTTTGAACATAATTAAAGAAATAATTGATTTTTAAAAAACATTAAAGGCATGTATTTATATGCACTGCATTATATTTGTTTGAATATTAAAGTTACTAAAAATTTATTAATAAAAATAAATAATAGGTAGAAATTTATCATAGGCATTAATAATTTAATAAAAAATAATATAGAAAAACAAAAACAATATTATATATTTATGAACTATATTTTCATTTTTAACATAATTATAAAAACAAAAAAAATTTACAAATATACCAACTTCATTTATTTATATGAGTATAATGATAGTTATTTTAATATAAATATTAAAAAACAACTATTTGAATAAAATAGAAGCTCATATATTTAATACATAATTTAATTTTACACCTGAATATTCTTCACACACAGACACACATGCACACATACACGCATGCATACACACACACTCACGCACGCACGCATACACACACACACACACACACACATATTTGTTTTAAATATAAATAATTTACAATATTTAATAAATTGTGTATAATATATAATATTTTATTTTAATTAAATTTTCAAAATCAAAATAATTTAAATACATTTACACCGACACACACAGATATATATAATAGTTTCATGTGTAACTTTAAAAATACATTATGTATATAGGTATATGTGTGTGTTTGTGTGGGTGTACAGTAATATATGCATGCATACAAGTATATACACACTACTATAAAAACGTAGATACATGTGTGAATATATAAAAAGTACAAAAATGCATATGCTGATATATAATGTATAGTAATGTATATGGATGTATAAATGTGTGTGTGTGTGTGAGGTAGTGTATATGCACATATATATTTATGCATATATATATATATGTAAATATCAACATTAATTTTGAGAAGAAAAATACTTGAGCACATAAATATTAACATGTTCTACAAATTCGTGAGAGCAGGAGCAAAAAGTGATATTATTGCAAAATACTACTAATCCCCCATCTATATCACTTTCCCTCAAAATTTGATAAGAGTACTACTTGCAATGATAATGTTCATTCAATACTATATACCATGGAGTTACATTTACATTCGGGACACTAATTTGTTCAAAAAAAAATCTATCTAATATCTTCTTCAACAACTCTTTTATCTTCTTTTTCTAGCCTTGATAAGCTATTTTCAATTTTGATTATATATACATATCTTATCTAATATCTCTAGTTCAAACTATTGTAATAGTAAAATCCATCAATTCAATCTAGGCATGACATCTTTCTTTTCTATGAGATATTTTATAATAGAATATTTAGCATATTGCATGACTTTGGTTTCCACTAATTATGATATTAACTTGCCAAAAGAAAAGATTGTTAATAAAAGTTCTTTCTCTATAGTGGTGTAATTCAATTGGGCATTTGAGAGTGTGTTGTTATAATAGTATATGATAACTATTTATAAATATTTGTATAATTTATATAAAACTCTTCATAATTATATTTAACAATCTTAGTAACTACATAAACTATTTTTATAACTATATTAATAACTATATATAACAATTTTTTTATATATATAATATTTTATAACTATATGTGTAATTCTATATAACTATATTTTTAACAAAATATATTATATGTATAATAATAAATAATTATATATAATTGTATTTTACTATATGTATAACTATATAAATGTTATATATAACTATATCTTTAACTAAATACATATTTATAACTATATGTGTATAACTATATATAAATATTGTATAACTATGTAATACTCTATATAATTAAATATAACTATATTTGTATCTATGTATACATATATGCATTCATAATTAAATCTATATATATATTTATAACTTTGTATATATTTAAGTATAACTACTATAACTACTTGTATGAATATATCTATATATAATTTTATGTTTAATTATATATAACTCTATTTTTTATTATATATACTATAGGTATAAGAACATATAGAGATTGACCTCCCTCTCTGGTGACCATCTCTTGAGGTCTATTGATTCTGTTTCTTTTTCTCATCAGATCTCTTTACTGTCATATGACAAATGAATTAGGATTTAGTGGAAGAAATAGGGTTGACATTCACAAAGCTATCAAGCATGCTGTTTGCCAACAAGGAGATGAGGATTTTGATGCAAGGTCTTGATCTTGTCGGTAATACAACCATTCTGTATAAGTTGAAGCTTTGTGAAATTATCACCATAATTACTACTATTGTCTTCAATGTAAAGCCTATTGAAAACAAAAACATCAATTTCACTATGTGGGATGTTGGGGGACAAGACAATATTCACCCTTTCTGGAGGGATTACTTCCAAAATACCTAAGGTCTCATATTTGTAGTGGACAGTAATCACAGAGATTGTGTTGTTGAAGCCAAAGATGAGTTGCATAGGATGCTAAACGAGGAAAAGCTTCGCGATGCATTTTTGCTGGTGTTTGCCAATAAGCAAGGTCTTCCCAATGCGATGAATGCAGCTAAAATTACTAACAAGCTAGGAATTTACTATCTTCGCCAATGACATTGGTACATTTAGAGCACCTGTGCTACCTCTGGTGATGGTCTCTATGAGGGTCTTGATTGACATTCCAATTACATTGATAGCAAGTCATAAATAATTTTAGCAGGATGAGACAAAATTTGTTGACATATCTAGATGTGGATCTAATCTTTGCCTACTTTGCCTGAGTTTTGTTGTGTTATGTGGATTACATCATCTATTTCTAGGGGGATTCAAATTATTTATATTTATATATTGCATGCCTAAAATGCAATACCTCATTTACTTTGCTCTAATCTGTTGTAAGCTGAGCTTGTTTGTTTTCTATTTTGTCTTTTTGCCATTGGATCCGAAAGGTATAAGAACATATAACTATAAATAATTATCTTTGACTATATGTATAACTATAAAATATTATACATAACTATATTTAAAAATATAATTAACAACATATATTTAATATACATTTTTATAGATTAGTATATAAAAATCCATTTTACCATTTATATAACTATTGATAACTATATGTATACATATATAAAATTATAAGAAAAAATATATATACCTACATGTATAAATATAAGTATAATTACATATGTAACTATATGTATAACCACATATAACTAAACTATAAATAATTAGATCTTATTATATGTATAACTATAAAAGCTTTTTACATAACTATATTTAAATACATAATTTATAACATATATTAAATACACATTTGTTTATATTAGTATATACAAATGTATTTTACTATATCTAAACCTATACATAACTATATGTATAAATATATAAAATTATATGAAAAAATATATATACCTACATGTATAGATATAAGTACAACCACACGTGTAACTATATGTATAACCACATGTAACTATATTTATAATTACATGTATAACAACATACAACATTATGGTTAACTATATGTGTATACCTATATACCACTTTATATAATTAAATATAATATATTTGTAACTATGTATACATATATGTAAATATCTATATTTGTTTATAACTTTGTATACATTTATGTATTACTACTTATAATTACTTGGACTATGGATCAATGCAAAACAACATCAGAAATCAGGTATGCTTTGGAATATAGCTATCATGTATTACTTTCTTTTTCCTTATAAAACTTATGAATGCTGATAAAATAATCATAAAATTTGAAACTTGTAATTATATCACAATGTTCCTATAATAATGAGAGTAATATAAGCTCTAATTTGTTTAACAATTTACACCCTCAATTCATTTGGTACACTCAGGGAAAGCTACATTAGTTGGTAATGAAATCATACAATTCTCATGAGTTTGCTACCACTTAAATTGAGGTATTGGAGCTATGGATCAATGCAAACTAGCCTCACCAATCATGTATGATTTGAATGATAGTCATCACATACTACGTTCTTTTTCCTTATTAAACTAATGAATGCCGAAAAAATGTTCATAAAATTTAAACTTGTAATCATATTAGGTTCGCTATTATGTTTCTTTCCTGGCTGATTCATGAACTTTTATAGACTATTATGCATTTCTATTTAATATTGCTTATCATCTAGTTTGTGCTTTGTTATTCACTTGATATCTACATGAAAACATTCATTGAGTATCCAAGTTATTTTACAGTTTGAACTTGATTAAGTATATGCACAGGTACACTACAGTGTATATGCACATATATTATATGTGCATATACATATATACAGGCATATATGTATAAGTATTTACCAGTGTATATATGTACATACTTGTATATATACACTACAGTGTAAATGTACATACATGTACATATATACTATAGTGTATATGTATACACATATATATGTACATATACACTACAGTGTATATGTACATTTACTAAGTATATATGTACATATAAATACTTGTACATATATACCAGTATATATGTACATGTACATATATACATACTAGTTTATACATATATACTACTATATATGTATATGTACATATATATTAGTATATATGTACATATATACTATAGTATATATGTACATATATATTAGAGTATATATATTTATGACATTAAAGTTTGCAAAATCATGGCATAGAGTTTTTAGTGAAGTAGAATTTAGCATGGTTTGCATTAAATCAAAATTTTGCAAGGTTTGAAGTAATCTAAAACTCTTCATCTGTTATATTTACTGCTAAACTATATGTGTATACCTAATATATAAATATTTGTATAACTTTATAAAATTCTATATAATTAAATATAATTATATTTGTAATTATGTATACCAATATGTATACATATATGTAAATCAATATATTTGTTTATAACTTTGTATATATTTATGTACAAATACATATAACTACTTGTATGAATATATCTATATATAACTATATGTTTAACTATATATAACTATTTATAACTATATATACTATATGTATAATAACATATAAATATAAATAATTGTATCTTACTATATGTATAACTATAAAAACTTTTTACATTTAGATTAGGGATTAATCAGCTATAAAATATAAAAAAGTAAAATTTATGATTAATTAAAAATTTATTTTAATACTAAGAAAAGAAGTATTTTTGTTTTAATGAAATTATGATTATGAAGTATCTGAAGATGATAACTTATTAATCCAAATAAGTTAGAGGTAAGTGATAGGTTGGTCTGTCAAATATGAGTCTTTATAACCTGTTAAACTACTTAGACATCAATTATTGTTCTACTTTTTTTAGAGTATATGAAGAATCTAGATGCAAATAGTTTGTAAATATTATATAAACTTTTTTTCATGATATCTAAAATGTCTCATGATTTGCAAATCTTTACTATTTTTAGTGTATATTAAAGTCTATTGTATTAATGATTGTAAATATTATTTTAGATAGGAAAATCAAATTGCAATCAATATTATTAAAAATTTGTTATGATAGAAAGATTAAGATAATACATAGATGAGTCTTCAGGATCAAATTCTTACATTACAACAAAATACATATGATAATGTATATGATAAAATTTAAAGGTGTACAGATCATAACAGTTAGATTGAAAATGATCTTATAATTTTTATCATTCTATGACTTAATGATTTGTAATATTTTTTATGTTTTAGGTTTATTTTGAAAGATTATGTTACCATATTTTATTCTATAAGTATTAATTATAATTATAAATTAAAGAATTTTTTTTAATGTTATTTAATTTTTTTAATTCATAATTTTAAATTTTCTATATACTAGATATGTATGTATATATTTTGTATTTACATTATGTAGACATGTATATACACAATAATTTCTTTTTATATACGTGTGTATATATATATATATATATATATATATATATATATTCAATATGAGTTTATATACACATTGTATGTACATTCTATATACATTATGTAGATATGTATGTATTTTGTATATTGTAATACATATTAATTATATTATGTTTATATATAGATACACATAGCAATTAACACATCTATGTTATGTGTAATATATTGATATAATGCTGCCACCATGCTCAGTACATGCCACCTGCACACACTGTCCAGGAGACATGGCCCACAAGAGACCAGGGTCTAGGGCCTGGGCCCTTGTGAGGTGGACCAGGTGCCATGGCCAGGCCCTAACGAGGACATTCCTGGTTCTCCTGGTTCAGACCTAGGCTATTCTAGGTTGGGCACGTGCTGGGCTGGGCAATAACCATTCTCATCATAATTATTGGCAAAGATTTCATGAGAACTATCTAGAGTATCTTAATTTCTTTTTTATTTGAAGTTTGAGGTGATGAATATATATAATATTTATTAGATTTATTGCACTATTTTAATTTTCGTATTTTTTTTTCACTTGTATCTAGTCTAGGTAGTGTAGTGCTTATATTGATGGCATGCTACAAACACTTTACCTTTTGTTATTTAAAAAATAACATCATGTGTCTTGGGGCAGTCTCCAACATGTTAGCTGAAATGATGGTGGTGATGATGACATTATCACTTTTATTTCCCCCACTTTGATATCATGTTCAATAATATAAATATATGCATTTAGGTACCTCATTCCTAATGAAACCAACCCTGTAAAATAGACCAAGTACAAGGCCACACAAAAGAAGAAAAAATGATGAAAATTTATCTTCGAGAGCATGTTAGATTTATAAGATAGAAAGCATGTTGTGATAGAATTAGATCAAGGTCATTGAAGATTGTATTATTTTGTATGGCACATGTTTTTTTTTGTTTTGCAAGATAAAAATATTGTTTGTCTAGGCATGTACTATTTTGATTTTCACCGGGAATCTTTTTTTATTTTCTAATTGACAATTAGTTTTCGTAAAGTCTGAAGCCTGTGCAATTTGTTAATGATACTAGGTTTCTACTTACCATGTAGAGTTGGGTGTTCTGGCAGTGCAATACTGGGCCTCATGTGCTAGCTTTTGTGGTGTGCTGATCTTTCTTTTCAGAGTCATGTGGTGCATGACATGCACTACATATGTACATAAACCGAGTATATAAGTATAAATATATTTGGTATATACATACATATATACTGAGTGTATACATAGGTATATACCAAGTATGTACAGAAGTGGGTGCATATATTTTTTTGTAGTCATGTATATATTGTCATACAGACACGCCCATTCACACACACACACACACACACACATTTGAATATATAATTGCTCGGAGAAGTTTGGTCATCATCGTGCATTGCTTGCTGATGCATGTCATAAAAGTCATGGATATTTGACCTTTTCCAAAGCTGTGGCATGAAGATATTTCTTATCCATGCCAGCTAAGTAGATAGTGGTTGGTCTTAAATCTCTTAGTAATTGTGTAGATATGCAATTATCACATGGTACAAAGAGTATGTATGAGGAAATAAGTTTTATTGCTGTAGGTTCTGCAATGATTTGTTATAATTGTACTAGGTCTTAGGATGATGATGATGATGCTCATGTACTTTCGTGTAATTTTATTACATCACAAAAATATATTCAATCAGAAGGAAAAATGTATCATTACCTAATTTTTACAAGCTACGAGTGCCAAGAGGAATATCAAGTCCTGTTTGGAGAGAAGCAGCTCGCCGCCTCGTCAAAAACTCGTTCAATCTCAAAATGAGTGGTTGGTAGGGAAGTTCATCAGTTGAACATCATCGCCTACCCCACTTTTATTATCAGTAGCAGCAACAATGGTATCAGCTAGAGTAGCAGTAGTGGTGGCAGTAGTAGCAGTAGTGGTAGCAGCAACAGCAATGGTGGTGGTGGCAATAGCAGTGGCGATAGCAACAATGGCAATAATAGTGGCAGCAGTGGAGGTAGCCACGGCAGTAGCGGCAGCTACAACAATAGCGGCGGTTGTGGAACTGCATCAGTAGTAGCGGTGGTGACAGTGGCCATATTGTTGGCTACGGCAACAACAGTGCCAGCAGCATCAGCAGAAGTAGCAGTAGTAGCGGTGGCGACACCAGCACTAGTAGTAGTAGTAGTAGCAACGACAACAGCAGCAACAGCAGCAGCAAATGCTGTATATACTTACAAATATACGCACATATATTATTGTAGTATTTGTACATATAATATGACAGTATTATATGTACATATATATCGAGTATATATGTACTTAGTATATATGTACATATAGACTGTCGTATATATGTACATATACACTGAAGTATATATGTACATATATACTGCAATATTATATATTTATCAAAACATAACTTTTTTTATTTGATTTTTTTTGATTTTATTCGTTAGTTTAAATTTCGTACAAATATGGTACCTCATTGTTCCCCATACGAAGTTTGTATAAGTGAAAGATTTTTTACTAGACATGATGCACAGTGACTCGGATAGCTTTGTCACAGTAGAAAGATGGTGATTGGAGGTGCTGAGAAAGATAAAGCAATGGCAATGCATGGATAGATTATACTTTATGCACTGCTCACAACAAGAAAAAATCAATTTAGCTAGGGAATTTTAGCTAGGGATCAATCCCTAACTAAATTGCGACGGATTAGCTAGGGAATAGCAAGAGATTTACAACCCCCCCCCCCCCCCCCCGAAAAAAAAAATAGCAACGGATTACTGACGAAAAATTTTTCGTAAATTCCGTTCAAGAAAAGCGGAGGATCTAGCGACAAAAGATTTTTGTAAATTCTGCTCAAGAAAAGAGGGGGATTTAGCGACGGATTTAGCGATGGATTTTTCCTTGCTAATTAAATCCTTGATTTAGCGAAAAATTTAGGGATAGATTTTCCCTAGCTAATTAAATTCTCGATTTAGCGACTGATTTTCCCTTGCTAATTAAATCCTCAATTTAGCGACAGATTTAGCGATGGATTTTCCCTTGCTAATTAAATCCTTGATTTAGCGACGGATTTAGAGATGGTTTTTTCCTTGCTAATTAAATCCTCAATTTTGAGATCGATTTAGCGATGAATTTTTTATTGCTAATTAATTTCATTATTTAGCGACAGATTTAGTTACGGATTTTCTCTTCTAATTAAATCCTTGATTTAGTGATGGATTTAGCGATCAATTTTTCCTTGCTAATTAAACCCTCGATTTAGTGATGGATTTAGCGATGAATTTTCCCTTGCTAATTAAACCCTCGATTTAGTGACGGATTTAGTGACGGATTTAGCGACGGATTTTTCCTTGCTAAATAAATCCTTGATTTAGCGATGGATTTAGCGATGGATTTTCTCTTGCTAAATAAATTCTTGATTTAGCGATGAATTTTTCCTTGCTAATTAAATCATTGATTTAGTGACAGATTTATCTATGAAATTTTTCTAGCTATTTATTAGTGACGGATTTAGCGACGGAATTTTCCTATCTAATTTAAATCCGTTGCTAAATAATTATCTAAATTTATTTTTTTATTAGTTTTATACAATTAGAATCGATAATTCTTTAAATATTTATTTTATCAAAATATATGCATTTAGCTAGGGAATTTTCCCTAGCTATTTGGGTTAGTTATAATTTCCGTAGCTAATCATTAATGATATTTTTTTAAGCATTATTTATTTTAATATTTTATATACTTTTCTATATTAAAGGTATGTCATGGACTATAGATGAGCAATCCTTGAATGACACGATCTTCTCATATAATAATTAAAATATGATATTATAAAAAAAATTTAAAAATATATAAATACGAATAAAAATTTATATTAAATATGTCTAATATAACTATTTTTTGATTATAATGTAATTAAAATATTATACTTAATTTTATCTAATAAATTTTTTTATGATATTTAAATATTTTTATTACAAAACATTATATATTTTATTATATAATTATAATATTTATAAAATATTTTAATTAATAAATAAAAATAAATTAAAATTTCAACTATTAAAAAACTAAAATAAACAATTGTTTTTTTAAAAAAAAAATTATAAAAATATATGAATAAATGAATAAACAAGTAAATATTTATAAAAATAAAAGCATAAAATAATATTTTTATGATTATAAGAATTTTTTAAAAAATAATGCCTAAAAGATTAGAAATTTTTGAATTATAAAAAAAAAATATTAATTTTTCATAAAATTTTAAAAAAAAGTTGTCATTCTAAGATTAATATATTGATGTTTTAATTATATCAAAAAAAATTTGATGATTTTAAAAATTAATATTTCAGTGAGGTTATTAAATAAACACATCAAACATTAAAATTTATAATGATTATAAGATTCAAATTATATGCTTTTATAATTATTTCATATTATATTAATAAAAAATAAATCGAATTCTTATAAATTTATAACCATATAATATATAATTATGTGTGTGTGTGAGAATACTTTATTATTATATCATTTTATTTTATTTATTTATTAAATAATATCATTTATGATTAAATAAAAATCTATTTCTATTATTTTATTTAAATTATTTATTTTTTATAAATTTATTTTAGTGTTATTTTTTTTGTTTTTATTTTATAACAGTATAGTATATATATAAGGTTTCATAGAAAAAAAATGCTAAAAAATTTTCTATCAAACAATGAAGGAGAGCTGAAATGCGAGGGTGCAACCTAGAAATCTATCTCATCTTCGTTACCAGGTAATAATTTCATTGTTCTTCTCCTTCGAATGATATATACATATGTCTTTCTCTCTCAATTTGATTACTAGTAGTAGTTTTTGTTTTTATAAAATATTTGAGTATTAGTTTTTTTATATTTTCCCCAATTTTGCTTATTTTAGCTTCTATTTTCATTTCACCTACATTATTTTAACTCTACACCATTAATGAAACAAAAAATTTCAGTGTAATCTTTGTTCTTGTACTGTTTAAATATTTAGGGTTTATTGATTTCAAAAAATTTTCGTGTAATCTTTGTTCTTTTACTATTTAATCTTATGTATTTTAATATATATATATATATATATATATATATATATATATATATATATTAATAAAATCATACTTTATACTATTTTTATTTAAAAAATTAACTTTATTTGAATATTTTTCTTGTAAAAATGAAATTATTACATATAGAAGATTAAAGCTAGCTTGTAGTGACTTAAAGATCATTTAAAGGAAAATCTAAGAGAATGATATATGTTAAGCATATATATCTTTTAAATATATATATTATGTATGTTTGTATATAAGTATATATATATATATATAATGTATATATATGGTTGTGTATATGTGTATGTTTGTATAAATACATAAATAAATACATACATACATGTGTATGTTTGATATATATATGTGTGTGTGTGTGTGTGTGTTAGATATATGTGAATATATTTTTATATATAAATATATACATACATATGTATGTTTGTATGTATACTATATATGTAAATAAATGTGGTGCACATATTAATGCACACACACGCACACGCACACTCGCACACTCAAACACACACACATATATACACATGAGTGTGCGTGCGTGTGTGTGTGTGCGTGTTTGGGATGCCTAGATATAATTAAAACAAAAGGAGTAATTATAGAAATGTTTTCAAAAATAAGTTATAGAGAAAAATAAAATACTATTGATATTATTATAGAAGTATAAAGACATATTAAAGAAGAATATTAGAAGTCAAAAATGAATAGAAGCACAAATGAGGACTTATAAAGAGAAGGATATATTTTTACACAAACAAATCATTATGAAAACAAAAAGAAGCATACAAGAAAGAAGAGAAGAAGTAAGCTTATGAACAAAAACACAAAAACATTATTCATGAACAGAAACTCAAATCCAATAAATGAAAAAAAATAGCAATACCAGTTTTTTCTTTTATTTTATAATACTATTATAATTCTTATTGACAATCAATTGACTAAAAAGAAAAATTTAAAAGCTCAAAAAATAGAGTGAGGATTAGGTAATTGGATTTCTTTTAGTATTTGGTATAAATTTAAAATTTCTCAACTCCAATAACTGGCATAGCCTTTTGCCTAGGCAAGTTATATAAACTCCAATAACTGAAAGTTATCTTCCTATAGATGCAAATTCTAAAAGTTCGTAAGTCCTTTTGAATTTCATGGGACAAGATATATTCTATGCGTAATCCCTTCGGCTTATTGTATAAATTAGGTTGGTGATAATTAATGAATTTATGCAAGTACTTAAAACTTCATTTTTATCATGATTTTAATGCTTTATAGTTTTGATTGTACTTTCAACCTCTTCTAAGCTCAAATAATGGTCTAAAACATACCAACATATCACCATAAAAAAACAAACATGTTTTAAACTCTTATAAACTATGGATATTTAGGATTCAAGTGGCTAAGGTAAAAGAACATGCCAAAAAATTGAATCACTATAAACATTGAAGTGAGATAAGAAGATGATGGTAAACCTTAAGTGATTGCAAGTCTCAATGAAGCTTTAAAAAAGTGAACATATAAAAAATTCTTGTAATGGTCTTTGAATTTGATAAATCTAATGCATATGATTATATATATAAATTAATATTTATAAACATATGTTATATATAAGCATTATATATATACATATGTATATATTCATTAATACACACACACACACACATTATGTGTGTGTGTGTGTGTGTGTGTGTGTGTGTATATATATATATATATGCATATGTTACATATATATATAACATAAGTTATATGTATATGTATATATATATAAATTATATAATATATATATATATATATATATATATCAACATATGTTATATATATATATTTGTATATATAGATGTTATATAATTATTATATATATATATAGGCCTACATAACCTATATAAAAAAATAATTTTGATAACATATATATAGAAATCTATATGTACAAGTTTATATGTATGTGTGTGTGTGTATATACTTATTTATATATATATATATATTTATAGATGCATATATTTATATGTATATATATATGCTTATGCATACATATACATATACATATACATACATACATACATATATACATATATATATATATATATATATATATTTATAATGCTTTAATTTAGCTTTAAATAGTGCACCAAAATAGAATTTATTTTATTTTTCATTAATTCATGAATTTCTAATATACTTTAGAAAAACTAATTATGCATTTCTTAAAGAAAATCAAATATCTCATTTTAATATTCATACCTTATAAAATAATGGATCACACCTTTAACAAATTTAAGCAAAAAAAAATTTAAACAAAGATAAGTAATAATTAAAATGATCAAATTTTTCATTTTGCCCCAATAAAAAAGCTAGGTTCTAATCGAAAGTTGCATTTTAATAAAAGCATTCATTCTATTTCAGTAAAATTGCCAAAAAAAATTAGTGATAAAACATCTCTCTACATTTAATAATTTTTCATTTTTTATTTTAAATAGTTATTATATGTATTTATATAATTTTCCATATTCTTCTAACAATTTATTATCATTTCTATTGATTTAATTTGTTTATTTAGCTAATGCTATTCTAAAACTAGAACTTGTGTATTTGATGTTTACCTTCTTGAAAGCATGAGCCCAAACCCGTAGGGTTTGTCATCATGCCTAATGCTATCCATAGTTGATTCTATGTTATCTAATTACCCAATGTAAATAGACACCACATGGATATCATTGTCTGGTACTGCCATTTTTCATGCTTCAATACAAGGAGTAGATGCTTTAAATAACCACAATATGTGAATTACCATTAACGCGGCTTTGGATCTTGTTTGAAAGTTATCCAATTGAACTTTGTTACACCCATTACTAATTGAATGTTTTATCTAGTAGAAGGTTTTCACTAGATAAAAATCAACAAGGAGTTAAAACACAATCATATTAGTTTTGATGACCGATAAATTATGTTTGCATTTTGAGTGACCTCTATCATGTCATTTGAAGTGTTATTTACTAGCTACGGCCACTCTAATAATCTCATTGATTTTTACTTTAGTTATTTATGTTGCTGAAATAATTATGATAATTCCGTGGGTGTTTCCTAAAAAAGATTACCTCGACTAATTGTACACATTGATAAGAGTTTTGATTTTCCATGGCTTTGGACAATATAAAAAAAGTTTTGATTTTGCATAATAATGACATTGTTAAAAGATCTTGATTTTTCATAGTATTTTTCATCATAACATCTCTCACCAACTCTTATTCAATGGAAATCAACCTAAAATAGCCAAATAATTGTAATCACAATAATAAATTCATTCTAAATATAAATAGTTATTTTGTAATATAGATTCGAGGTTGGTGGTATGATGTGATGGACTTGGTCCTTAGGTGGAAAGTTTGCATTGTAGGGCTATTTTAGTGGTCTTCTTTAAATAGTATACACCTTTAATGATAGCATATATACAAAGGCTTTGCAGATATGTTTTTGATCAGACTTTCTCTTATATATGTTGAGATACTATATACAAGGCCAATTAATTAAAAGAGCATAGGGGCACTGGGGCAATAAGGCACACTTCGTTGTTGATGGTAATATCAAATAATGTTTTAATAACTTATGTTGGAAGGCTTTGTCTTCGTTATCCTAACTAAGCTTTCATTCTTCAAAACAAAAGGCCAGCCAGCCCATAGGTTATATATATATGTGTGTGTGTGTGTGTGTGTGTGTATGTGTACAAAATACAATAGACGAAGTCTTCTAAGTTCCATTTAAGGCTCATTTGAAGAAGAAGTTTTTGTAACATGGGAATAGTCTAACCAGGTAAACAAATTTTTATCCTTCCCCTCCCTCCACCTATGTTTTCAAAGAGAAAAGGGAATTGGTCAGACCCAGTGCTTAAGGATTCTAGTTCCTCTTCAATTCTATTTTTTTTATTTGTCATCTTGCATCTTTCATTTGACATTAAACTATGCAAAAAAATATGTGGGGCAACTCTCTGTGTTATTTCAACTAGTTAAACAACCTTTCAAGGAAATGAGCTTATTCATCTCTATCACATTAGGCTCAATCATTGGATCAATTTCCATCTATCATCCTTGTTCTCGATTGCTTCCTGCCCTTGCAAATACTTAGTTAGGGCATTCTTAAGGATGTCCTACGTTCAAAATAAATCGATTGAGCTTTCAACATCACACCACTTAACATAAACAAACAAATATTCTACTAAAGATCATAAAGCTTTTAATATCTATGAGTAGCATAGCAAGAATTGCATGCAATTATTGTCACCCTTCTCATTTAAACCAATTTTAGCTACGAGCAATCTTTACTTCTCTTAATTATCTTGTTTAGGAATGTGTTTGGCTAAATAATATAGGGAAGCCCCATATCTAGCATTGGAAGAAGCACATGGCATGGAAAGCAAAGCATCCTTAAGAATTCTATCTCATCGCGGTCACTAGTCTACCACAGTGTTAAAAATGAGGGGAGATGACTTTTTTTAAACGATAAAAGGTAAAGTGGTATATCAGAATTTTATTATTCAAGGGAAGATATGAATATAGATATCATAGGATATTTAAGGCTAATGCCTTATCTTAATAATAAAGAAAAAGGATAGCTTTTCGCTAGGTTGATTATTGAAGACTTTTTTTAGTAATTATATCTCAATGCACTTGGGCATGTTTATTACTTCGGCATTAGTTACTATGAAACTCAACCATAATCCTGATCGAATTAGAGTGGCTTATGTGTTTCTCTTTTATCTATGCATTTTTATTTCATTAGAGAAATCATGTTTATAGATGTCTAACTATGCTATTTCTTTTATGTTGTTATTTCTTAGCTTCACTCTAGTCTTTCTTAGCCAACTTTCATTATCTTTAGAAACTCAATCCTAGCTTGCTCACGTTGATGCTTTGCTTTTTCTTTTTTTTTAGTTTTATTCACTAGCCCTTACATTCTCCTCTCAAATACTATGCAAGTTGTATATATATATATATATATATATATATATGATGTATATATGTTGCTTTTCTTGTCTATATTTTCTTTCCCTGCATTATAATCATAGTTGTTAGCTCATAAAATATATCGTATATCATTTTTCAATTTTTCTGTATTATGTATTATATCGTATCATGTAACATAAGTTTTTTCACGTTGTAAAAAGATATTTAAAAAAATATATTTGTATAAATGTATATTAAATGTTTGAATTATAGAATATGATTATAAAATGTAACCTTTTGTATAATATTATTTTGCTTATTTTTTATGATTATTTTTTAATTCTTTTGTGTATTTGAATAATTAAAATAATAAATTCTTTAACAAGAAAAAATTAAATTGATTTTTTTAATTAAAGAAAATAGTTGAGAATCTATTTATTGTTATATCATAGTATCACATGTCATATCATGTTTGGTATTTGTATTGTAAGATATGTTTTAAAAATAAGATATAAATTATGAAACTTATTAATTTCATTAAAATATATATGTTGTATTATTGTATCATTTCTTGTATCACAAGTTTCTAACAACTATGATCATAATTATTTGGTATTTTTTTTCTATCTATGATGTTAATTTGGTGATGACATGAAACATGATGCATTTTTTTTCATTGATTTAGAATATCAATAAATATCAATCATGGCTGTGATTTTTTTAGAGTTAATGAATATTGTTTTAATAGGATGAGTATCATCGTCATCAATAGTTTGTTTCTTTTGTGTTATTAACATTATCAACCATATATAACATAGTACGATAATAATTTATTATTTTGTTGTAGTAGTTCATACTAATAATTAGGGCTGCTATGATATGAGTCGAGTTCGAGTTCAATTGAGCTCGAGTAGAGTTCATGTTCAATTGAGCTCGAGTCAAGTTGTTAATATTTTGAGTTTGAGTTTAATTGAGCTCATGTGTTCATCTTTGGAAGTAAAAATAGGGTTTTTACTATTAATAGTAAATAGAAATTGAATTTATTGTTATTTTATGAATTAGAAGATGTATGATAATTTAATAATTCCATTCCATATATTTATCAGAGAATTTCATCAAACAGAATCTCATGCCTGCCAAGATTAATGCGACACGTTCCATCTGAGTCATGTTGGTGCCTAGAAGATATTCCTCAAGGATTGAGATAGATATTGATTTTAACTTGAGAATATAGAGGCGTAATGCTTAGTCTTGTAGTCATTCTTATATGAGATTTGATATTCATATACTGCATCAAATAGATAAAGTTTCTATGTTTGACTGTGATAATCAAATAACTAAGCATTCAAATTTGATATATAATGAGAACATAAGCATATTGAAATTGATTCTCTTTTCAATTAGAAGTAATATCTAATATAATCTGTATGTAAGGTTGCATATTGCTTACACTTATTTTTATGATGGCTAATCATATAGTCTCATCAATTTTAATCTAGCTAGATTTGGCATTTCGATCAATATTGACATTGATAAGTATGTTTGCATCTTTTTTTTCAAGCCAACAGGTTTGTTCGTGCTATAGAACTATACACACAATCTATCAATTTACATGATTAGATGATGTGTATTGCCAATCTTGCAATTCCCCATGTCAAACTGGAAGAAAATGGGTGTGCTGTAGAGGATGTTTTCCAATGCTATCAATTATGATCCTTACTATTCCAAGGCACATAATGCATCATGAGTCTGCTGTTTATACTTTTATTCTTCTTCCTCCTAACATTTGTCCAAAATTACAGGGTTATTACAGACGAGGTGCTGCACATCTTGCCATGGAAAATCACAAAGAAGCATTGAAGGACTTTCAGCAAGATCCAATCATTTACAATAAGCTTGGTTCACAACTTCATTCATCTTTATCATAACTTCTTTGATGAACATGAATCAGGTTAAAAAAATTTTTCCAATAGATCGAGATGCTGCCTAGAAGTTTGAAGAGTGTAAGAAGGTAGTATTGAAGCTCAAGTTTGAAGAGCCATAGCCGTGCTCGGATCTGCATGGAGTCTGTAGAAGGTTCAATTGATTTTCATTCTATGATCATCTAACCTGTATGAGCTGCTCATAGTCTTTTATTTTTATTTATAGGCTCCGGATTTCTCTTATATTGTAGTTACAATACAATTAAATATCATTTGTCCTTATATTACAAGTTGTGACTTGCTGTGATGGTAAATATCTTTCTCCAAAGATAATAGGCCTTGAGTTCGAGATATCAACTCTCTTAGATCTGTGTCAATTAGGAACCTCATGTGCTAGGTATGGTCATTATCATCATACTTATATTGTAGGTCCTTATATATTTTCATAAAGATTAGTTATTTTTGTATTCTTTTTGCACAAATATATTTTATTTTGAAATTTTTATTAGATTTAGTGAGATGAAGTTTATGTTTTGTTGCATATTTAATAATCTAGGTTTTGCGTGCTTTTGTATATAAACTATGATGAAAATTATTATTCTAGGCCAGAATAAAATATCATGTATTAACTTTTATTTTGAATTATTATAGTTTTTGTTAAACTTGAATTTTTTATGTGATTTAATGATGTTATTTTTGAGATTTATTGCCTAGTGAGATGAGACCTAATACTTAAGGATAAATTGATGGTCAAAAAATAATCAATATGAAAAATATTGATATTAATAATTTTATCTCCTAATTTTCTAGCTATCTTGTTTATATGAGTCCACTCAAAAATTAAGTTTTATTCTTATCTTTACTTTTATTCATTATTTTTAAAAGTCCAGTGTAGTTTTTAAAGAGCCTACATCGCAAGATTTTCCTAAAATGCGATATATAAAGTAAGGTGTATTTTATCTTGCATATAATTTTATATAAAAACATGAATAATGTTGAATTTTATTTTGTAAGCAGCGGCAGTGGAGGCATCGGCAGCAATGGCAGCGGCGGCAGCACCGGCAGCGGTGCAGCAGGTAGCGGCGGTAGTGGTGACAACACCTGCAGCACCGGTAGCACTGGTAGAGTGTCAGAGGCGGCAGTTGCGTCAGTACCATCTACAGTGGCAGTAGCAGTGGTAGCACTGGCAGCACCATCAGCAGCGACTGCAGCAGCGAGGATGGAGGGAGCAGTAACAACGGCAACAAATGTGGTATATACATACATATATAGTCAGTATTTACGTACATATAATAATGCAGTATTTTATGTACATATATACTAAGTATATATGTACTCGGTATATATGTACGCATATTACTGTAGTTTATATGTACATATACTATAGTAATATATGTATGAGTGAAATGCTAGTATATATGTACATATTTACTGCAGTAATATATATTTATCAAAACATAATTTTTTTATTTATTTTGATTTGATTGAGTGGTTTAAATTTCTTATAAATATGGTACCGCATTGTTTCCCATACGAAGCTCGTATAAGTGAAGGGATTTTTCAACAGACATGATGAACTATGACTCGGATAGCTTTTTCACCACAGAAAGTTGGTGATCGGAGGAGCAGAGGGAGAGAAAGCAATGTCAATGCATGGATTGATTATACTTTATGCATAGTCGGTGGGTACATTGATTAAAAAGATGTAACATATTTTTTGTTATTTTTTTGCTTTAGTTATTTAAAATATTGTATTAGAATATGTTATTAAATGAATTTTCTTTGTTTAATTTAAAAGTTTCTGTTATAGTTACTTTTTTATAAAATTTAATTTAAAAATATTAAATTATTTAATTAAATTTTTGTTTAAACTGAATGACAATCAATTTTTATTTGTGTTTTTTCATGTCTATATTAATTGTTTTTATATCTGTGAATATGTTTGCGTTTCTCCGAATTTTTTGGGTTGAGTTTTAGCCTATTATAGGTATGTAAAAGCCAATTATCAGTAGCGATAGCCACATCAGCGGTGGCGGCATTAGAGGCAGGGGAGGCCGCAGAGGCAGCGGCAGCATTAGTGGCGGCGTCAGCATCGGCGGCAGCATTGGCTACAGAGGTAGCAACGACAACGTGGTAGAGGAGGTAGCAACGACAATGGTGACAGCGGAGGCAGCACAAGCAGCAACCACAACAACAGCTGCACCGGTAGCAACGGTAGCACCGGCACCAACCACAGCGCTAGTGGCAGCAGTGGCAGGGGCTACATCGATAGCGGGAGTAGCAGGAACGGCAACAAATGCGGTATATACGTATGTATATAGTCAGTATATACATACATATAATTATGCATTATTTTTTGTACATATATACTGAGTATATATGTACTCAGAAATATATGTATGCATAATACTACAATGGTAGCAGTGGCAGGAGTGGCAGGGATAGTAGCAATGGCAGCAGTGGCAGGAGCGACAATGAGAGCAGCGCAAAAGCACCAAATGAGGTACATATGTACGAATAAAGTTAGTATATACGACATATAATACTGTAGTATTTTATGTACATATATACTGAGTATATGTGTGCTCAGTTTATATGTACACTTAATACTATTGTTTATATGTACATATATTGTAGTAATATATGTACTAGTGAATTGCTAGTATATATTTACATATTTACTGCAGAATTATATATGTATCAAAACATAACTTTTTTTTGACAGAGTGGTTTAATTTTCTTACAGATATGATACCACATTGTTCCTCATACAAAGCTTCTATAAGTGATGGGATTTTTCACTAAGCATTACGTACTGTGCCTCGGAGAGCTTTGTTGTAGTAGAAAAATGATGTTGGGAGGAGCATAGGGAGAAAACAATATCAATGAATTGATATATTATACTTTATGCAATGTCGGTAGATACATTGATGAATAAAAATAAAAGTTTGTTATTTTTTTGTTTCAATTATGTAAAATATTGAATTTGAATAAGATATTAATGATTTTATTTTTTGTTTATTATAAATTATTTATAGTTTCAATTTTTATTCAATATGATTTAAAAATTTTAAAATTTGTTAATTAAAAAATTATTTAATTAATAATAAACTATTTTTATTTTTTAATTAATAAATTATTTAATTAAAAAATTTTAAAATTTTTTAATTCTGCAAATATTTTTGAAATTAAAATAGCTAGGAAAAATTCCATAGCTAAATTAGCGAGGAGA
>JAREIK010002422.1:91929-204598 GCA_029783825.1 Sapria himalayana | reverse complement strand
TCATATATAAAATTATGATAGATATATATAGATATATATATATATATATATTTATTTATTATTTATTATATAAATATAGTTGTTATATTTATATATAGTTATGTTTATGTAAATTATTTTTATAGTTATAGATATAATAAAATACACTTATATATTTATGTGTTATATACACAATCCGCACACAAAAACACCCATTTTGTGATACTACAATTAAGTTTTATATAAGCAATCCAAGTGTAATTAAATTAACAAAATATGTATTGTAAAAAAAGTATAAATAAATTAACAGTATATGTATTAAAAAAATGATAATTAATTAAGTTCTATAAGCACACCTACTGCCAACACTACATAAATGCATTATGTATGTATCATAATAAGTATAATTAAATTAATGTATACGATAAAGAAAAAAGAATTTCGGAAAAAAAAAATTAACATAATCAATATGCATTAAGATAATCAATGAAAAATTAGGGTAGAAAACGTACCTCAAATCATAACAAATTAGCGCTTAATTCGAATAAGTTTATGTTGCGTCGGTATCGAGAGAAGGATGAAGGACTACGAAGGGTTACGTCGCTTATTCTTCGAAAATGTTGAGAGAGAAGATGAAGGACTTAGTCTCAACAAAATAAACATTAAATAACAAATTATATAGATTTCCAAAATATTTATATTTTTTATTATAAAAACATTAACTAATTATATATATATATATAATACTAAAAGACTCATTTATTTTATTTACTATCAAAATTTTTTCAACTAAATTAATGTGCGTGTAGCAAGGTACAAATTAAAAATATACACCTTACAATTTTTTTATTATAATATTAATTAACAATAAATATATAAACAATTTAAAAAAAATATATGTTTAGCCTTCTAAAAAAATATTAAATAGCTACAAAATAAACAAACTTTCATATAATACGACATACATGAAAAGATGATTTGTCTTCTAGCCACTCTCCTAAGAGTTATAAAATGCTCTTAATGTTAAAAAATATATAAAAATTTATATTTATGGTCATAAATTTTTAAGAATCATCATTTTGATTTTATCAAGATAATATGTAATAGTTTTAAAAGCATAAAATTTTCATATATTGGTATCATTATAATTTTTAAATTCAAAAAATTACTTAAAGTGAAAAGATAATAAAAAAAGATATTTATTATTTTAATAAAAAATAATGTTAAAAGCTAATAGAAAAAATTACTCAATTATTTAATTCTTATAAATTTGAGTAGGGGCAACCATCTATGTATTTATTTTAAATATTAATTTATTTTCTCTTAACTTTAATGAAAAATTTATAATTTTATTATTTTCAAATTTTCAAATTTTGTATAATTATTTTTTTTTTAAAGTTTCCTATAATCATAAATTTTTTATACTAATAATCATATTAATATTTACTAGTTTATTCTATCAATTAAGATATTTTTGAAAATATTTTATTTTTTATCATATAATGAATAATTTATATTTATATTAGTAAAAATTTAATGTATGTAATTTAATTTTTAAAATATCGAAATAAATTATTATACTTATTGAATTATTTTATGTTACTGTATACAAATTTTTAAGTTTCTTAATTAAAAATTTTAGAACTTTTTTGTATACTTTTATAAAAATTAATACATCATAAAATAGATATTTTAGTCCTTATTAATATAATTTTTTTTGTATTTTATATTTTTTTAATTATTTTATTATAATATCATTTTTTATGATTTTACGAAGAGAATGTAAACTCTCAAGGATCACTCATCTATAGACCTAAACATACATTTAATAAACAAAATTAAATAAATATTAAAACTAATAATAAATTAAAAAAATTAAATAATTAAATATTGGCTAGAGAAATTCCATCACTATGTTCGGGATTTAATTTATCTAGGGAAGTTCAGCAACTAAATCCATTGCCATATTCTGAATTTATTAGCTAAAGAAGCTCCTTCGCTAAATCCATCGATATATCTAGATTTTATTAGCAAGAGAAATTTCGTCGCTAAATCTGTCGCTAAATTTTAGATTTTATTAGCTAGAAAAATTTCGTCGCTAAAAACCATCGCTAATTTCCGAATTTTATTAGCTAGAAAATTTCATCGCTAATCCATCACTAATTTTTGAATTTATTAGTTAGCAAAATTTATTCACTAAATCCGTCGCTAATTTCTGGATTTTATTAGCTCGGAAGATTTGGTCGCTAAATCCATCACTAACTCCGTCACTATATACTCCACTTTCTTGAGTAGAATTTACGAAAATACTCCGTCACTAATCCGTTTATTAATTCGTCGCTAAATTTGTCACTAAATTCCCACTTTTCTTGAGTAGAATTTATGAAAATTTCCGTCGCTAATCCGTAGCTAATCAGTTGCTAAATTCCCCACTTTTTTCTGACGCATAATTTACGAAATTATTCGATCAATAATCTGTTGCAAATTTTTATTTTAATGAAAAAATATAAATCTTTTGCTATTCACTAGCTAAACCCTTGCAATTTAGCTAGGGATTGAAAACTATCTACAATTCCTCAGCTAAATCAACATTTTCTTGTAGTGACACCTAAACCAACTTGCCCACCTCCCTCTATATTTCCTCTTTCCTTATTGCCTATTCCCTCCAATCTGCCCTTTCTCTATCCCATATAGTAACCCCATTCCTATCCTCCCCTCTTCATCTCCCGAACCTATTCCCTACCAATGTGCACTGCCCCTTCTCTTTCCCTTCCTTCTAACCTATCCCTTTCATCATAAACTACCATCCATTTCTCCTCCTTTAATAACTATTTGCTTCTGTTCCCTACCCCTCCTCACTAAATATTTCCTGCCATTTCTTAACCCATATATTCTCATTTCTTTTCTTTCTTATTTTGATTTTGATAGATTTAAAATTGTCCCTGTCTATGCTTGGTTTAAACTCATGTCCCATTTAGTATAGGAATTACAAAAAAGGAGTGTAAGGTTATTCCGTAAAGTAATTGGATGCCAAAACCCCTCCTTCTCATTACTTCAAATACAGCAACCTCTGGTGGATGTGTGGTTTAAAGATTGATTTCAACACAAACCGAGCAACACTCGGTAGTGAATCATATATGTTATATGCTTCATCCATGATTCAAGGTTTACCCAAACAATGAGCAATGGAGAGAGAGAGAGCTTATTTAACATGTGAATAGAAAGTTTCAGTAAAGACAATGATACAGGGCCTAATGGACATTCTTGTAGGGGGTGAAATGGGGAGTCCACATCAAAATTATCATAGGATATTATCATCATCCATAACCTTCATATCCATAGACAATTGAAGTCATATCCACATGGAATTGCAAAAATAGATGTTTTTGCATCATAGAATGCCATTTAACCACTTTCTTTAGCTTCAGCATAGACAAAAATGCTGGAAAAACATCAAAATTGAGGCTTACCAAATGAAAAGTTGCCACTAGTGAAAATGAGAAGGGTTCAGCAATCTTCGCAAGTACTACATTTGAAAACTATAATGCTAGTTATTTGTTTTTGTGGAAATTCTTAGACATAGTAGCACAGCTTCTTTACCAATACTCAAATAATTTCTTATTGGTTAAGAGATCATCTTTCTCCAACTTCTGATTAAAGTGGAGTTTATCTTGATCAAAAATGTAGGTTTATATCTTTAAAAGTGCAACTTTCTCTCTCTAAAATTGAGAGCTGTAGATTTTCAAGAGGGATATTCTTTTATTCTACATAGTCTATATTTTCTGCTTATTCTTCTTATTCTTCTTATTCTTATTCTCCTTATGTCTCCTTATTCTTCGTATTCTCCTTATTCTTCTTATTCTCCTTATTCTTCTTATTCTCCTTATTCTTCTTATTCTCTTTATTCTTTATCTCTTTCTTATTATACTTCTTATTCTTATTATTCGTCTTATTCTTCTTATTATTCGTCTTATTCTTCTTCTTATTCTTATTATTCTTCATCTTCTTCTTATTCTTATTCTTATTCTTCTTATTCTTCGTATTGTTCTTATTCTTCTTACTTTTCTTATTCTCCTTATTATTCTTATTCTTCTCAGTATTCAAATTCTTATCATTCTTCTTGTTCTTCGTATTCTTCTCATTATTCAAATTATTCTCATTCTTCTTATTCTTCTTATTATTCTCATTCTTCTTATTCTTTTTATTATTCTTTTTCTTATTAGTATTACTATTTTACTAATTATTTTAATTTGTATTTTTCTATTTATTCTCCTTATTATTCATATTCTTCTTATTCATATTATTCTATTTATATTTATTATTCTTCTTATTTACTTACTTATCTAATTCATCTTATTCTTCTATTTCTTCTTATTTTCTATTTCTTGTTATTATTCTTATTCTTCTAAATCTACTTATTATTCATATTCTTGATACACTTCATATTCTTTTTTTTTATTTTTATGCTTCTTATTATTTTTTTCTTATTATTCTTTTTTTCTTCTTATTTTTTTCTTATTTTCTTTCTTCTTATTTTTTTATATTCTTATTATTATTATTATTATTATTCTAATTTTTCTTATTATTCTTACTTTTTAATCTTTTGATTTTTATTATTATTCATATTTCATATTAATAATTCTTTTATTCTTTTTTATTCTTCATATTCATCATATTCTTCTTATTCTTCATATTCTTCTTATTCTTCATATTCATGGATCTTATTTTTTTTATTCTTATTATTCTTGTTTTTCTTCTTATTCTTCATATTCTTCTTATTCTTCATATTCTTATTATTCTTCTTATTCATTTTATTCTTCTTATTCATTTTATTCTTCTTATATTACTTATTCTTATTTTTCTTTTTATTATTCTTTTCTTCTTATTATACTTATTCTTCTTAATAATATTATTCTTCGTTTTTTCTTTATCTTCCTATTGTTCTTATTCTTCTTATTTTCTTTATCTTCCTATTGTTCTTATTCTTCTTATTTTTATTATTCTTATAATCAACTAATTATTCTTATTCTACCTATTGTTCTTTTTCTTCTTATTCTTCTTATTCTTTTTTATACTTTTTATTCTTCTTATTCTTCTAATTATTTATACATCTTATTATTCCTATATTATTTATTTTTTTTATTTTTCTTATACTTCTTATTTTTTAATATTCTTATTCTCATTATTTTCATAATTTTTTATTCTTAATATTCTTCTTATTACTTCATATTCTTTATATTGTTCTTATTCTTCAAATTTATCTTATTCTTCTTAATTTACTTATATATAATTCTTCATATTCGGTTTATTCTTCTTACTTTTCATATTATTTATATTTTTCTTATTCTTTATATTCTCTATTCTTTTTATCTTACTTATTGTTCTAATTCCACTAATTCTTCTTTTTTTTGTTATTCTTCTTTTTTTGTAATTCTTCTATTTCTTGTTTTTATTCTTCTTATTCTTGGTATTATTCGTATTCTTCTAATAATTTTAATCTTCTTTTTTTTATTATTCTTCTTAATTTATTATTTTTTTATTTCTTCTTATACTTTTTTATATTCTTATTCTTTAGTATTCTTCTTATTCTTCTTATTCTAATTATTCTTCATATTCTTCATATATTCGTCACATTTTCTTATTTTTAATATTTTTTCTTTTCTTCTTCTTCTATTTATTCTTCTTTTTCTTATTATTCTTCTTATTCTTCTTATTCTTCTTATTCTTCTTATTCTCCTTATTGATCTTATTCTTCATATTCTTCTTATTTTTTTTATTCTTCTTATTCTTCTTGTTATTCTAATTCTTCTTATTCTAATAATAATCATTATTATTATTATTATTGTTATTGTTATTCTTCTTATTCTTTTTTATTTCTTCTTATCTTGTTAATTTTTTAATTCCTTTATTCTTTTTATTCCTCTTATTCTTCTTATTAATTTTATTCTTTTTATTCTTCTTATTCTTCTTTATTCTACTTATTACTCATATTTGTTTATCATTCTTACTTCTTTTTATTTTTCTTATTCTCTTTATTTGTGTATTCTATGTTATTCTTCTTATTCATCTTAGTCATCTTACGTTCTCTATTATTCTTCACTTTCTTATTTCCTTCTTATTCTTTCTTATCTCTTACTTTCATATTCTACTATACTTCTTATTCTTTCTCTTATTATAATTATCTTCTTATAACTTCTATTCTTCGGTATTTTTTATTTTGTCTTATTCTTTTCATTCTTCATTTTCTTTTTATTCTTCATATTTATCTTATTCTTCTGATTTTACTTATTCTTCTTATTCTTCTTATTCTTCTATCTCTTATTCTTCTTATTCTTCTTATTCTACTTATTCTACTTATTCTTCTAATTCTTATTATTCTTCTTAGTAATCTTATTCTTCTTATTCTTTTTTTCTTCTTATTCTTCCTATTCTTCTTAGTCTTCTTATTCTACTTATTATCTTATAATTCTTATCTTTTTTATTCTTTTATTCCTGTTTATTCTTTTTATTCTTTTTATTCTTTTTACCTTTTATTCTTTTTATCCTTTTTGTTGTTCTTTTTATTCTTTTTATTCTTTTTATTTCTTTTTATTCTTTTTATTCTTTTTATTCATTTATTTTTTTAATTCTTTTTGTTTTAGTTATTCTTTTTATTATTCATATTCTTTTTTTTTCTTATTTTTTTTATTCTTCTTATTCTCATTATTCTTATTATTCTTCTTATCTTTCTTATCCTACTTATCATTCTTATCCGTGTTATTCTTCTTATCCTTCTTATCCTTCTTATCCCTCTAATCCTTCTTATATTTCATATACTTCTTATCCTTTTTATACTCTTAACCCTTCTAATTATTCTTATTCTTATTCTTCTTATTCTTATTCTTATTCTTCTTATTCTTATTCTTCTTATTCTTATTCCTCTTATTTCTCAAATTCTTTTTTTTCTTCTTATTCTTCTTATAATATTAATACTTTTTATTCTTATTTTTCTTCTTATATTTCTTATTCTTCTTATTAATCTAATTCTTTTTATTCTTTTAAATCTTCTTATTATTCTGATTCTTCATATTCTTCATATTCTTTTTATTCTTTTTATATTTCTTATTCTACTTATTATTCACATTTATTTATTCTCTTATTCTTCTTATTTTTCGTATTCTTCTTATTCTTTTCATTATTCCTTTTTTTAAGTTTTTTTTCAAAAAGGTGATTTATTATATAAAAAACCTTCACTTTTGGTGGATGAAAATTATGGATACACTAAAATTTTCAACACATAAGTAAGTGCCTTACACAGTAAAGTCTTTAACAAAACATAAACAAAACCTCGATACATGTCATCTATCCTGTTATAAAAAAGTTTTCTTTTTCTTTTTGAAATACTTGCAAAATCTCGAACTTGCTTCTTCCATCTATTTATCCTTTCATGCTCACTATTTTTCTGGCTTGCCTTCTCCTTGTAGTCCTTTCTTCTATTTAGCTTCTGTTTTGTTTTAGTCACATAAGAGTTTGACTTTGTTGGTATCTTTATCTAGCCTCTATCTTCTTTGTCCAGGCTGTTTTGTTATTAATCTGCCCCTTTTTATGCCAAGCCCTTATCCTTCTTATCCTTTGTCATGCCTGCTTATATTTTATTAGCTTTTCTTTGTGTTTTTCATACAACTTTAATATAATTCTAGATTGGTTTATGTAATCTTTAGGTCTTATTTTCTCTCTTTCTATTTATCCATGCTTGTATCAAGCTATGCCTGCAATTCATACCTTAAAACCAAGCACAACATTCCAAAGGAATTACATAGACAAACATCATATATGAATCATGTTGTCTGTCATATTCTCAATCCTGCTTTCCCTTCAAGTTGCTATCCAACTTTCATCTTTGATATAAAATTAGGATGATTTATGTATTTATTAGGTTTTCTTTTTTGCCTATCTATTTATCAATGTTTTTTCTCCAGCAGGCTTGCATTTCAGACAAAAAACCTAAGCACAGCAATGCATGACACTAAATATAGGCTACTGCTTCAAATAGTCGTTTGTCCAGATGTTTGAATCCAGCCACATGCTATTTGTTTCTAACTTGCTTGCTATCCAGCTCTCTGCCTGAATTATAGATAGAAAAAAACCAAGTATAGCAATGCAAAAGCCCAAGAAATTTAAATATTTAAAAAATCATCTATTTAGTCTACAGCTTCTTATATTCTGTAGCTTAGTATCTATATTCATCTCTTTGCTTGTCTTCCAGTCAATATTTTCAATCATAATATTTGTTGTGTTTATCCTTTTCTTAATCTCCAACCCCTCTTTAGTTGTGGTCTTGGAATCCCTATAGTAGAGGCTATCTACCTGCTTCAGATTATCCAAATGTATATATCATATTTCCAATGTATATTTTCCCCACTTTTGCTTTCCCTTATCTTTTCTTGCTTGTTCAGAAATATGAACATCCCATTTTATTTAGTATTTGTAGCCCTTTTAGCCTTTCTTGTATGTCTTCCTTATCGAAAACTTCTCAACCCTTCTTTTGCTAGCTTATCTGCTAGCACATTTGCCTCCATATATATGTGTTATGAAGGCTTCCAACTCATTAATTAGGTTTTTAATATTCTCAAGCTCTTCTTCTTATTTACACATGTACAGCCTATCTGTCGCTAGACCCACTAGTAAATTTAAATCCACTTGAATTTGTATATTCTTATAATTACTTTCCTTATAGTTTTTAAAGGCTATATATAATGCTTGAATTTCTTCATGCAAAGCCGATACTGCCTTGTGTTTCATTGTGAAGGCTTTTTCTATTCTTCCTTCCATGTTCCTAATTACTTCTCCTCCCACCTCTCCCATTTCTCTATTAAAACTTCCATCCGCGTCTAGTGCTAGCCCTCCTTGTGGTGGCATAATCCATTTAGTAATTTGAATTCCTTGCCACTTTATTTTCTTCACATGAGGCTTCCATTCATTATCTATGTTGTCTTCTACTTCCTTATTTGTGACTTTTATTGGTCTAGCAATGGATAAATTCATAAACTCTTTTTTAATATCTTCTAAAATATATTTTGCCTTCATCTTGACCGAATCAAATCTAATTTTGTTTCTAGCTTTCAATATACACAAGATTACTATAAGTGTTAGGTTGTTCCTAGTCCATCTAAGAACTTTATTACTAGAGGTATGCTTATACCAGCTTAAAAGTCTGGCTTTTAGGCCGACTTCCTTATGCTTAATATTTGTGAGAGTTTATAATTGATTCCACACTTCTGTGACAATTTTGCCTTTAAAAAACAAATGCTCTATATTTTCCACTACTGCAGAATGACATTCACATTTTGAGGCTAACCTTATACCCTTTGCTTGTATATTCTCAACTACTAGAATAGCATTTGAGAGAACTTCCCATATAAAGGTCTTTATTTATTGTGGTGCCTCACTTTCCTAAACAAAATTATATGTAGGTAGAGTTTTACCTTTATTTCTTATTTTTTTTCCAATTTCATTATAAAATTACATTGATCATCCATTTCCACCTGCTCTTTTTTAGTATTGAGTGCTTATCTACTAATTCTTTATGCTTTAACATTAATTTCCAAGCTTTAGAAGCCTTTCTACTATCTTTAAAGATTCCTTTATTTACTTCATATTTAGCTCTTAGAAATCTTGCCCAAAGACTATCACTTTCTTTTAGCCTCCACTAGTTTTTACATGCCCATTCATTTGTCATATCTTTCAAGCTAATTAAACCTAATCCTGCTTATTCTTTTGGATGACATAAGTCTTCCCAATTTTTCCAGTGTAATTTTGGTTTTCCTTTAATTTCCCCCCAGAGGAAAGAAGCCATTTCCTTCTCTAGTTTTTTTATAAACTTTTTCGATGGCTGGATATTCATTAATATATGTGTTAATATGCCTTATAATACATGTGATATGAATGTAATCCTTCTTCCAAAACATAGAAGGTTTTTTTTCCATCCTGCTATTTTCTTTCACATTTTTCCTATTAAAAAACTTAAATATTCTTCTTTTAACCTACCTTTATATATTGGGCAACCAAATACATCAAAGCTCATTTCTTTTGGGTAAATCCTATGATCCGTTTTATTATTTATGCAATTCTTTCAGGTGTTTTCTTTGCTATAATAAACTAGCATTTTACTTTATTCAATATTTGACATGTTTCCTCCTCAAATGTTTGAATCATATCCATTAGATTACTCATTGATTTATTATTTGTATTTATGAATATGATTACATCATCTACATATGCCATGCAACCCACTAAAGGTGTATTTTTTGGTTGCTTAAAAGCTAGGATTTTTCCTTTTTCCATTCTTTGTCTCAAATTTAAAAGGAACAATTCCAAATATATGTTAAATAATAAAGGTGATAATGGGTCTCCTTGCCTTAGACCCATTATTGGTTTGAATTCTCCTCCTTTTTTTCCATTTACTAGAATTCTCAATCATATGCTAAAAATACATCTGAAAATCAAATCTATCCAGGTTTTTGAGAAACTCAGTTTTCTCAAAGTGTAACATAGAATATCATATTCTACTTTGTCAAAAGCTTTTGACAGATCCAATTTTATTACCACATTATGCTATCTTTTCTTTGTTCCAATTTCTCTCATCATTTCCAAGGCTAAGCTTGTATATTTCATCATTAATATATTTTTTTAAAAAACATGTTTCTTTTTCTGATATTATATTTGGAATGATTTTACATAATCTATTTTGTAGTAATTTAGCTAATATCTTATAAATTGAATTGTATAAGCTTATTGGCTTGAAATTTTCACATTTCTGTGGGTTATCACATTTGGGTATCAGCACAATGAAAGAGCTAGCCCATGATTTTATGATATCTTCTCTCGAAAATATCAATTTGATTTCTACTATTAGCCCTTTTTTACTTATATGCCAGCATCTTTGAAAGAAACCATCGTTCCATCCATATGGCCCTGGCGCACTATCTTTATTCATACTAAAAACTACTTCCTTTATTTCCTCTTATTCTAGGTAATCTATTAATTTACTATTTTCTTCTACCGTAACCTTACATGTCATTGTCTTGCATTAAAGAGTTGCCTCTACATGCCATATTTTCACCAAGCTATTTTTTAAAATATTCTTCTAATCCTACTTTATTTGATCTTCATTATTTATCCACTCCACTTCTATGTTTCTAATGCCTTTAATTTTTTGTTTTTGATTCTTGATTTTTAATATCATGTGGAAGAATTTTGTATATCTGTCCCCTTCCTTAAGCCACTTAATTTATGGACTTTGCTTCCAATACACCTCTTCCATATGTAATCTAAGTTTCAATTCTACTTTTTCCTTGTTAAGTTCTTGTCTAAGTGGCTTTCTTTGCTCTTACTCATATGCTAATTCTAGTTCCTCTACTTTTAGTTAAGCTTCTATAATCTCTTATTTATATTGCCAAAATAATTTTTATTTATGTATTTAAACAAGCTTTTATCCTTCTCAATTTATTAGCTAGAACTTGTAATGGGTTGCTAGAGACCGATTCTGACCATGCGTTTATGACTACATTATCAAAATCCATGTGCAAACCCTACATATTCTGAAATTTGAAATGGTATTCTTATTTTAACTTGTTCTAAAAAGTTAGAAGCAAAGGATTGTGATAAAAACAGGTTCTATTTAGATATTTCATTACTGTGGATTCCACAAAGTTAGTCATTTTTCATTGTATAACACCCTATCTAATCATGCTCATATTGTGCTTGTTTTCTTCCAGTTATTACACCATGTATATTTTGTTCCTGATGGGTCTGCTTCAATCAAAATTACATTAGTTATAGCTTCATTAAACTATGACATATCCCCAAAATTTGATGCTCTTCCTCCTTGTTCTTTATTCAAACTTCTTATTACATTAAAATCTCTTCTGATTTTGCATTGAATATCTTTTTTTTCTTTCTCTTCCATTTATTTCCAAAAGGCTTTTCTATCTTCTTTGGTATTTTTGGTGTAGACCACTAAGAACACTTCTTCTAATGCCCTTCCTATTTTAAAATTTATAATTTGTTCCTTATCTTCTAATATCACTAAATCTATAAGTTTTCTCCACATTAATCTTACTATTAATGTTTCGCAAATGAATTTTCAAAACCAATTATATTTTTATGTTTTTCTAATTGAGTTTAATCTTCATTGGTTCCACAATTATACCTATATTAATTTTATGAATTTTTATTATTTTTTAAGTCGATTTGTTGTATGAGTATTTGCTACTCCTATCACATTCCAATATAAGCAACTATCCATTAATGACAAACTTTGCTTGTGCTCTAGTTACACATTTTGACTTATATTTCACTATCAACTATTTTTTTTGTATTTCTAGATGCCTTTGCATTGCTATTTTACATTATTTCTTATTCCTTGTTATTTATTTTTCGGATCCTCTCGAGGTGCATTTTCATCACCTTTATTTCCTCCATTGCTTCGCTCTAATTTGAAATAACATTCTTTCAGCCTTCAATAGCAAGTCATTATTGAGATGATATTGTCTTGCCTCCACATATGCTTGTTTCTTTGAAAAAGCATAGCTCTTGGAGTCGGGCTCCTCTTCTGGGTCATCCAGCAGGTTATCGTTATCCATCCATCTTTGTTCTTCCTCCCTTTGCGTCTTTCTTGAGAAAAACCTTCCTTCCCGCTTGTTTCTGCTTGCTGAATCCTCTAGATTTATATTTTCCACTAAAGTACTATTTTCATCAATTTTAAGTCCCTTCATTAGCTGCCTTAATAACATTAATATTTTCTTCTTTTTTACCAATATTTTTATCCTCTATATTTTTGTTTTCAGTAACTAGCAGGGACTTGTTAATTTTATCATTTTTCTATTAACGTACTCTACAACTTCCCATTCTTGATTCTCTTACTTTCCTCCCCTCTCTCTATCATTAATTTTGTGCATTCTGCCCATGTTCTCCTCCTCTCTACTATTATTTCCAATATATAGTAGGGTAAGGGTATTCTACTCTTTTCCTCTACTAGCCACATTCAATTCCCCATTATCAGTGTGTGTTCTGATATTCAACCAATTATTTTTCATTATTCTAATCTTTTTTAACCCATGCAATTTTTCCTTTCTCTCAGCCATAGTTTTTATTATTTTTCGCCATTCTGCCCATTCCAACTAGGCATTCCTTCTCTCCATGGCCCATATTATACACTTTAAGCAATATTGTGGGGTAAATTTTGGAATATGGGCCCCCAGAACTCAGTGTTCATCATTATTGCCAATCCATAGTTTCTATGGAGGCAATGAGAAGAGATTAAACTCCACACAAATCTCTGCATTATTTGGTTTAGCCATTGAGGCAGTTGCCTCATCTCTTATTATCAGTTTGTGAGTACATTTTGGTAAGAAGAAGGGAGCATGCTTACTTGTATAGATGATGAGGAAGGTTGGAAAAAATTAAAGCACATCGGGGCTACTAGGGGCTCCTTCTTTGAGATAAAATCAGCCGTCCATTTTAGCATTCTAAAAGGAGATCACTTATTTTTATCCATTTCAACCTCATCCAAAGTATTTGAAATTCTTCTTCCTCGAGGCATTGTAGAATAGTATGTTTAGCATCGTAATTTCCCATTTTTACATTGCCTTTGAGCTTCAACGTTCCAAAAAAACTCTTGTATTTCCTTCACGTGAGGCTTTCCATGTGAAACTATTCCAATGATAGTGCGATTAAATGGCTTGGAAAGTTTATCGAGCATTGCCGATAGAAATTAAATTGCCTTTTTAATGCACAAATTGAAACTTTTTATTTCTAAAAATCTAACTTTCTCTCCCCGATTCTTAGAGTTATGTTTTTTAGAGATTTGTTTTTTATTCTTTTATTTAGTCTTCTTATTTTCTAAATCTTTTTAGTCTACTTATTCTTGTTTTTTTGTTATTATAGTTATTCTTTTTATTCATCTTATTATTATTATTCTTCTAATTCATAATTTTTTTTATTTCTTCGTATTATTAATATTTATCATATGCTTCTTTTTATTTTTATACTTAGTATATTCTACTTATTTTTGTTATTCTTCTTATTCTTGTAATTCTTATTATTTTTCTTATTCTTCTTGTTGATAGTATTGTATTTATTCTTTTTATTTTCTTATTCTTCTTATTTTTATTTTTATTTTTATTCTACTTATTCTTTTTATAATTTTTAATCATTTTATTTATATTATTATTCTTATTCTACTTATTTTTGTTATTCTTTTATTTCTTCTTTATTCTTCTTATTATTCTTATTCTACTTATTCTTTATATTCTTCATATTCTTCATATTATTTTTATTCTTTTTATTCTTGAAATTCTTTTTATTATTGTTATTATTTATTATTATTATTATTATTCTTCTTCTTCTTATTCTTTTAATTCTTCTTATTCTTCTTATTCTTCTTATTATTATTATTGTTCTTATTCTTCTTATCTTATTATTTTTAATAATCTTTTTATTCTTCTCATTCTTCTTATTCTTCTTATTCTTTTATTCTTTTATTCTTATTTTTATTCTTATTTTTCTTATTTTTCATATTATCCTGATTCTTGTTATTCATCTTATTCTTTTGATATTACTTATTATTCTAATTCATATTCTTCTTGTTCTTCATATTTTTATTCTTATTCGACTTATTTTTCTAATTCTTCTTAGTAATCTTACTCTTTTTTTTCTTCTTTTTTTCCTATTCTTTTTATTCTTCTTATTCTTTTTATTCTTCTTATTTTTCTTATTCTTATTATTCTTTTTATTCATTTTTGTATTTTTATTCTGCTTATTCTACTCACTCTTCTTTTTCTTTTTATTCTTCGTATTCATCTTATTTTTTTAATCTTTAAATTCTTCTTATTCTTATTATTCATATTATTTATATTATTCTTCTTATACTTCTTATTCTTCTTATCTTTCTAATCATTCATATCCATCTTATTCTTCTTTATATATAATACTTCTATTCCTTGTTATCCATCTTATGGTTTTTATCAATGTTATACATTTAATCCTTCATATTATTTTTATTCTTCTTTTTCTTTTCTTAATATTTTTCTTATTCTTTTTATTATTATTATTACACTTATTTGCTTTAAAATTCTAATTTTTCTTATTCTTCTTATTCTTCTTATTATTGTTATTATTTTTATTCTTCATATTTTTTTTAATCTTCGTTCTTTTGTAATCTTGTTATTCTTGTTATTCTTCTTATTATTCTTATTCTTCTTATTCTTCTTATTCTTCTAATTATTATGATTATTATTATTATTATTATTCATTTTATTTTTCTTTTTCTTCTAATTATTTTTATTCTTCTTACCTTTTTTATTCTTCATATTTTTTTATTCTATTAATTCTTTTTATTCTTTTTATTCTTTTTATTCATCTTATTCTTTTATTCTTCTTATTCATCTTATTATTCTTATTCTTCTATTTCTATTTTTGTTCATATTCTTCTTATTTTTCATATTCTTCAATTTATTCTTATTCATCTCATTCTTTTAAAATCTTTTATTTTATTATTTATCTTAATCATTTTATTTTTGTTATTCTTCTTATTTTCCTTATTCTTATTCTATTTATTCTTCTTATTTTTATATTCTTCTTTTATTTTTATTCATTTTAGTTTTTTTATCTTACATAATTTTATATTCTTCTAATTATTTTATTCTTCTAATTTTTGTTATTATTCTTTTTATTATATTACACTTTCTTGTACGACTTATTCACATTATTCTTCATATATTTAATATTATTCATATTTTTTTATTCTTCTTATTATTCTTATTATTTTATTATTCTTATTATTCTTATTGTTATTATTCATCTTATTCTTTTTATTCTTTCTATTCTTCTTATTCTTCTTATACTTCTTATTCTTTTTATTCTTTCTATTCTTCTTATTCTTCTTATACTTCTTATACTTTTTATTTTTCTTATTCTTCTTATTCTTCTTATTATTCTTATTGTTATTTTTCTTCTTATTCTTCTTATACATCTCATTCATCTTATTCAGCTTTTTAATCTTATTGTTTTTATTATTTCTATTCTTCTTATTCTACTTATTCTTCTAATTATTCTTATTATTTTATTCTTTTTATTCTTCTTATTCTTCTTATTCTTTTTATTCTTCTTATTCTTTTTATTCTTCTATTTTTTTTATTCATCTTATTCTTCTCATTCTTCTAAATCTTTTTATTCTTCTATTTCTTCTTCTTCTTCTTCATATTATTATTATTACTATTCTTCTTTTTATTCTTATTTTTCTTTATATTATTCTTATTTTTTTTATTCATCTTATTATTCTTATCTTCCATATACTTCTTTTTTTACTTATTATTCTATTTCTTCTTAGTCTTCTTATTATTCTAATTCTTATTATTCTTCTTAATCATCATACTCATGTTTTTCTTCTTATTCTTTTTATGTTCTTATTCTTCTTTTAATTATTATTATTATTCTATACTTCTTATTATTCTTATTCTTCTTATATTTCTTATTCATTTTATTTTTATAATTCTTCATATTCATGTTATGTTTCTCATTCTTTTTATTTTTTTTATTCTTCTTATTTTTATTATTCTTCTAATTTTCTAATTCTTCTTATTCATATTATTCTTCTTATTATATTTTATTTCTATTATTATTATTATTTATCATATTTTTCTTATTCTTATTATTTTCTTATTATTTTCTTATTATTCTTATTATTCTTATTATTCTTATTATTCTTATATTTCTTATTCTTTTTGTTCTTCTTATTCTTATTATTCTTCTTAGTCTTCTTAATTTTCTTTATCTTCTTATTCTTTATATTCTTTTTATTCCTCATATTCTTGTTATTTTTCTTATTCTCTTATTTTTTCTTATATTTTTCTTATTTTTCTTATTCATCTTATTTTTCTTCTTCCTCTTATCTTCTTATTCTTCTTATTATTCTAATTCTTTTATTCTTCTTAGTCTTCTTTTGTTTTTTTCTTTTTCCTTATTTTTCTTGTTATTCTTCTAATTCTTCATATTGTTCTTATTCATCTGATTCTTCCTTATCCTTTATATTCTTCTTATTTGTTCTTATTCATTTTATTCTTCTATTTTTTTTATACATCTTATTTCTTCTTATTATTCTTAATCTATTAATCTTCTTATTTTTATTATTCTTTTTATTGTTATTTTTTTCAAATTCTTACTATTTTTTTATTCATCTTATTAATATTCATCTTATTCTTCATATTCTTCATATTCTTCATATTCATTTTATTCCTACTATTCTTATTTTTTTTTATTGTTTTTATTATTCTTATTCTTCTTATTTTATATATTCTTCTTAATCTGCTTATTTTTTTATTATTTTATTTATTCTTCTTTTTCTTCTTATTCTTATTATTCTTCTTATTATTTTTATTTTTTTTATTTTTCTTATTATTCTTATTCTTTTTATTCTTTTTATTCTTTTATATTTTTACTCTTCTATATTTTTATGTCTTATTCTTTTTATTCTACTTAATCTTCTTAATCTTCTAATTCTTTTTATTCTTCTTATTCTTTATATTCTTATTATTCTTATTATTCTTATTATTCTTATTATTCTTCTTATTATTCTCTTATTCTTATTTTTCTTCATATTCTTTTTATATTTATTTTCATTTTATTCTACTTATATTACTTATTCTTATAATTCTTCTTATGATTCTGATTATTTTAATTATTATTAATATTCTAATTCTTCTTTTTTTCATAGTTAACATATACTTGTTTTTCTTCTTATTCTTCTTATTCTTCTTATTCTTATTTTTCTTATTTTTTTATTCTTCTTTTCTTATTATTCTTATTATTCTTCTAATTTTCTAATTCTAATTCTTCTAATTCTTTTTTTTTATTCTTTTTATTCTTTTTATTCTTCCTATTCTTTTTATTCTTATTATTTTCTTATTCTTCTTATTCTTCTTATTCTTCTAATTTTTATTATTCTTCTTGTTCTTCTTATTCTCTTATTCTTCTTATTCTTCTTTTCTTCTTATTCTTCATATTCTTCTTTTTATTCAAATTCTTTTTATTCTTTCTCTTCTTCATATTCTTTAATTATTCATATTCTTCATATTCTTCATATTCTTTTATTCTTATTATTCTTATTATTCTTATTATTCTATTATTCTTATTATTCTTATATTCTTTTTATACTTCTTATACTGCTTATTCTTCTTATTCTTCTATTTTATATTATATTTCATATTCTTTTAAATCATTTAATTATTCTAATTCAACTTAATGTTTTTTTTCTTATTATTCTTATTTTATTTATTATTCTTAGTCTTCCTTTTTATTTATTCTTCTTATATTTTTTATTCTTCTTAATAATCTTATTGTTTTTATTCTTCTTTTTCTTTTTATTTTTATAATTCTTCTTTTTCTTCGTAATCTCCTTATTCTTATTATTCTGAATATTCTTCTTAATATTTTTATCATTCTAATATTTTTTATTCTTCTTATTAATTTTATTTTTCTTACTATTCTTATTCTTCTTCTTATTTTTATTCTTCTTTTTCATTTTATTATTGTTATTCTTTTTATCCTTCTTATTCTTTTTATACTTCTTATTCTTATAATTCTTCTTTTTATTCTTATTTTCTTATTCTTCTTATTCTTCTTTTTAATGTTATTCTTGTTATTCATCTTATTCTTCTTAAATTCTTATTTTATTCTTTTATTCATTTTATTCTTCTAAAACTTCTTGTTCTCCTTATTCTTATTATTCCTTCTTATTCTTCATATTTTTCTTATTTTTTTTCTTATTATTCTTATTATTCTTTTTATATTTCTTATTCAATTATCTTCTTATTCTTCTTATTCTAATTATTCTTCTTGTACTATTATTATTCTTACTATTATAATTCTTATTATTCTTTTTATTCTTTTAATTCTATAATTCTATTTATTCTTCTTATTCTTAATATTCTTCTTATTCATCTTATTCTTTTTATTCTTCTTTTTTTTCTTATTATTCTTATTCATATTATTATTTTTATTATTCTTATTCTCTTTAGTCATATTAATCTTCTTATTCTTCTTAGTCTTCTTATTCATCTTTTCTTATTTTTCTTGATATTCATTTTTTCTTCTTACTCATCTTTTTTTTATTATACATCTTTTTCTTCTTATTCATCTTTTTCTTATTTTTCATCTTTTTTTTCTTTTTTTTATTTTTTTTATTTGTTTTCTTTTTTTTTTCTTTTTCTTCTATTTCTTCTATTTCTTCTCTTTTCTTCTCTTTCTTCTCTTTCTTCTCTTTCTTCTCTTCTTCTCTTTCTTCTCTTTCTTCTCTTCTTCTCTTTCTTCTCTTTTCTTCTCTTTCTTCTCTTTCTTCTCTTTCTTCTCTCTTCTCTTCTCTTTTCTTTTCTTTCTTCTTTTTCTTCTCTTTATTCTATTTCTTCTTCTTTTCTTCTTTTTAATCTTATTATTATTATACTTCTTATACATCTAATTTTTAATATCTTCTTATTCTTCTTTTTCTTGTTATATTGTTTTTATTATTATTCTTCTTATTTTTTTTATTTTTCTTATTGTTCTTATTCTTTTATTCTTCATATTCTTCTTTTTCATCTTAATCTATTAATCTTATTATTCTTCTTATTCTTCTTAGTCTTCTTATTCTTTTATATTCTTTTTATTCTTCATATTCTTCTATTTAATATTATATTTCATATTCTTCTAAATCATTTAATTATTTTTATTCATCTTAATGTTCTTTTTATTCTTATTCTAATTTTTTTATTATTCTTATTCTTCTTTTTTTATTTATTCTTCTTATTTTTTTATTCTTCTTATTAATCTTAATCTCTTTATTCTTCTTATTCTTTTTATTTTTATAATTCTTACTATTCTTCGTATTCTTCTTTTCTATTATTCTTCATAATCTTTTTATTCTTCTTATATTTTTTATTATTCTTATTCATTTTATTTTTCTTATTCTTCTTATTCTTCTTTTTCATTTATTCTTGTTATTCTTTTTATCCTTCTTATTATATTTATAGTTTCTATTCTTCTAATTCTTCATATTATTCTTATTTTTCTTATTCTTCTTTTATTCTTATTCTTCTTTTTAATGTTATTCTTGTTATTATTCTGTTTCTTCTTATATTCTTTAATTCTTTTTTATATTCTTTTATTCTTTTTATTCTTCTTAAACTTCTTATTCTTAATATTCTTCTTATTCTTCATAATTTTCTTATTCTTATTTTTAAGATTATTCATCTTATTATTTTTACACTTCTTATTCTATTTTTCTTCTTATTCTAAATATTCTTCTTTTTCTTCTTAATATTCTAATTCTTATTATTCTTCTTATTCTTATTATTATTCTTATTCTTCTAATTCATCTTATTCTTCTTATTCTTCTTATTCTTCTTTTTTTTTCTTTTTTTCTTGTTCTTCTTATTCCTATTATCTTATTATTCTTCTTATTCCTTTTAGACTTGTTATTCTTCTTATTCTTCTTATTCTTCTTAGTCTTCATATACTTGAATTCTTCATATTAATTTTATTTTTTATATTCTTCTTATTATTTTTATTCTTTTCATTCTTCTTATTCTTCATATACTTTTTATTCTTCTTAATCTTCTTATTAATCTTATTATTATTATACTTGTAATTTTTATAATTCTTTTTATTCTTCTTTTTCTTGTTATTCTTATTTTTATTATTCATCTTATTTTTCTTATTTTTCTTATTCTTCTTATTCTTTTTATTTTTTTATTATTTTTTTTCTTCTTTTTCATTTTATTCTGATTTTTTGTTATTCTTTTTATTCTTGTTGATCGTCTTATTTTCTTATTCTTTAATTTCTTCTTTATCTTCTTAATCTTTTTATTCTTCTTAGTCTTTGTATTATTATATATTGTTATTCTTCTTATTATTATTATTCATCTTATCCTCTTATTCTTCATATTCATCTTATTATGCCTATTTTTTTATTCTTCCTATTCTTCTTTACTTCTTATTCTTCTTATTCTACCTATTCTTTTTATTCTTCTTATTCTTCTTGTACTTCCTATTCTCTTATTCTTCCTATTCTTGTTATATTTCTTATTTTTTATGTTTCTTATTCTTCTTATTTCTTCTTATTCTTCTTATTCTTTTTAATTCTTCTTATTCTTTCTTATTCCTTATTATTCTTCTTATGTCTTCATATTTTTTTATTCTTCTTATTCTTCTAATTCTTCTTATTCTTCATATTCTTCTTATTCGTGTATACTTATAGTTCTTCTTGCTCTTCTTCTTACTCATCTTACTCTTCTTATTCTTCTTATTCTTTTACACTTCTTATTTTTTTTATTTTTCATATTCTTCATATTCTTCTTATTATTCTTATTCTTTTTATTCTCATTATTAATGTAATTCTTGTTATTCTTCTTATTCTTCTTATTATTCTTAATCTTAATATTCTTTTTATTTTTCTTATTTTTATTATTCTTCTTATTCTTCTTAAAATTATTATTCTTCATATTCTTCTTAATCTTCTTATTCTTCTTATTCTTCTTTTTCTTTGAAAGTTTATTTATTAATTTAACCTTCTCTTTTGGCGGTTGAATACCATTTTTACAACCTACTTGCTTGCTACACATAACCCTTTACAGCCTTTTCACCTACGCTAAGCATTAGTTATTATAAATGTAATAAAGTAAACATGGACAAATATTTTTTCATTCTAATCCACCTAGAGAACAATTTTGAGTTTTTGTTGGGATTTTCAGCATTGTTGCTGCATGCACTTTATTGCTAGTTGAGAAATGACTTTTTATCCTTTAAACCCATTCTTCAGACTAGCTTCCTTTCCCTTCTGCCGGGCCTTTAATTCTGCCCAACGACTTTGTTGAGCTTATGTATCAAGAGCTGCAACTTTAGCTATCACCTGCAGACATACCACAAACACAGAGATTTCTAGCCTCCAGCATTTCTGCTAGACCTCTTCCTCTCAGTTCTAGCTCCTTCAAACCAAGCATCCAATTCTGCTGTCAGCACTTCCATAGCAGCTTTTTGTTGCTCCCAATCGCGGACAGCAACTTTCTATAGTGTACACGACCTAGCCTACTTTTATGTACTTCTAAATTACATTAAAATAACACAGACACTGCAGTACATTATAAGACAAACCACACCTAAACTTAAGCAGTTTAACATGGCCACATCAGAACAGAGTTCTACAGACTTTGAATCTATAATGCTGGAGATACATGCACTTGTGCGCATGTCGGTTCCTCTGTTTTTCATATCCTTGTGCTAAGAAAAATACAACAAAAAAGAAACTGCAGGTATACATGCCATTCGTACTCTCTACAGTGTGATTCCGAACATGTAGTGAGAACTGAGATACTTGTGGGGGAATCCAGAATGCCGCCACATTCTAATTACTCATTTTACAAAGTCTTCCTTCAGGACCAGGAGACTTGAGCGAATCTGGAACTTGCCCTGTGCTGATATAAGAACAAAAGAACTTGAACACTCATAGCAATGACGAAATCTTATAATATCCTCTCAATCTTTTTTGACTATTCGGATGTATGGGAATTCTTTTTTATCTAGTTTTATAATACCTTTAAATCTCTCTGGAAGAAGGTCTTCTTCATATACATGGGATTCTTTGAGTTTTCCTTCTTTTGCTAATTTGTCTGCTAAGGCGTTGCTTCCCTATATATGTGCGTGGGTGATGCATCTAAAGATTATTAATTTGTTAATTTCCTTTAACTCCTCTTCAAATTTCCACGTGCTACTTTTGTTATTCACTAAGTCTACTAATATTTTAGAATCTATTTGTATATCTATATTTGTTAGCTCTTTAGAGTAACATATTCTGAGTCCATCCCTTAATGCTAATATTTCTGCGTGGAGGGCAGTTAGTTGACGCATTATTGGGACATGAGAAGGACAATATTAAGTGACCACAAGAGTCCCTTAAGGCATTCCTCCACCAGCTAGACCTATGTTCCTATCAATGCTACCATTGGTGTTAATGGCTAATCTTCATTTTTCTGGTTTTTTCCCACTTAATTCCTATAACTTTTAGTGGTTTGATTTTAGACACCGTGAGGTTTCAGAATTTTAGAGTGTGAGTATCTAGAAGAGGGCTTTGAGCTACAAAGTGGGGAAGATTCCGAGGTGATTTTATTTCAATCGTTATTGCTTTCCATATGTCTTCAGGGTCCATTCTGTGCCCTTCATATCTGCTATTATTCCTAGCATTCCATATACACTAGATAGCAATATGAGGTATGTTATTTTTTAAGCCATTTCTTTTAGCTGTGCTGAAAATGCGCATTACTCCATTTAATTAGTCTATTTCTAAGAGGAATACTTGCATGCTTTAATCTCATTTCAGACTCTAGTCTTCCCCAGATTTCCATGGCTATATTACCTTGGGAAAACAAATGATAAGTGATTCTAGTTTTTGCGAACAGCATTCACATCTAACGGCAAGTTGTATGCCCTTTGTTTTTATGTTTTCATCTATAGGAATGATATTTGAGAAAACATTCCATGTATTAGTTTTTAATCTTTGACTATTATCGTTATCTCATATCCATTTAAATAAAGGTTGCATTTCCGTCCAACTTCTTACTTTTTCTTTAATGGTTTTAAGTGAGAATATTCCGTCTGCACTTAAAGTCCATTTCCAGCCATTTTTAGTAAGTTTAGAATGTTTTTTCCACTAATTCCCTTTAATTGAGCATTTGAAGCCAGATTTGTGATGCTTAGTTCTTTTTTCTATTCCTATTTATATCATCCTCTATACAATATTAGATCTCGTAAATTCAGCCCATAGGTTATTTTTTTTCTTGAGCCTCCACAATCTTTTGCACGCCCACGCTTTAGCTAGATCATTTAAATCAGTAAGGCCTAGGCGTGTTTCCTGTAAGGGGTAGCAAAGATCTTTCCATTTTTCCAATTTAACTTTCTTTTGCCACTTTTTGATCCCATAAGAAATGAGCCAATTCCTTTCTATTCTTTTTTTTATCCTACACTGGAAGGTGAGTAATCATCAGATTTTGCATGACTACGCTTTGTAACACATGGGTGATCAGAGCAATTCTACAACTCATGGAAGTATCTCCACTTTCCAGCCAGCAATTTTTTTTTTTTTTTGATTTTTTCAAGTAGGAAATCTAGGTATATTGATTTTAGTTTTCATTCGTATATTGGGCATCAAGATATTGAAGTGCACCTTTTATATGTGTGAATCCTGTTATTTTGTTAATTCTATGACCTATACTTATTGGGGCTTTTTTGGCAATCATAAACTGGCACTTTTTGTTATTAATTTTTTGTCCCATTTCTTCTTCTAAGACTTTTAACAACTCCATGAGGATATGTAGGGATCTAGAGCTTCCATTTATGAAAATGATCACATCATCAGCATAAGCCAAGCATCCCACTAAGGAGTATAATAGGCTAACTAAACCGACCTATACTTCCTAACATAATTTTATTTTTGACATTAACAATGAGGAGCTCTATGTAGATATTAAAGAGGGAGGAAGAAAGGGGATCACCCTGCCTTAACCATCTCATCGGCTTGATATCTTTCCTAGTTCTACATTGACAAGAAATTTAATCCGAGAACTTGATATGCATCTATAAATCAAGTCAGTCCAAGTTTCAGAAAAACTCATATTTCTCATGACAAAACATAAAATTTTCTATTCAATTCTATCAAAAGCTTTTGAGAGATCTAGTTTTAGCAATACATTATGACCTCTAGATTTGGATCCTATTTCTCTGATCATTTCTTTAGCTAAACAAATATTTTCTATTAATAATCTATTTTTCATAAATCCTAATTGTTCTTTAGAAATGATTTTTGGCAATACTACAGCTAATCTGTTTTGAAGTAGCTTGGCCAAGATTTTATAAATGGAGTTACACATGCTGATAGATCTAAAGTCTTCAGCTTTATGGGGGTTTTAAATTTTAGGAATAAGAACCAAGTACGTGCCGCTCCATTTCTTGCCTATTTCTACGCCACAGAACATCCAATGTAGCCCCTAGGATGTCATTTTTTATGATTGACCAATAGTTTTGATAGAACTCATTGTTCCACCTATCAGGACCCGGGGCACTATTTTTGCCCATTCTAAAGACAATAAACTTCAGTTCTTCTTCATCCGGAAATTTGGTAAGTGCATCATTTTCATCGTTGGTAATTTTATTGTCTATCTTATTTAGGAGATAATCTCCATTCAAATTTGTAATTCCTCTAAATTGATTTTCAAAATATTCGTCAAGGTGGTTTTAATTTCTAAGTTAGTGTCTACCCATTTGTTTAGGTTATTTTTTATACCTTTTATTCTTTGTTTTTGAGTATTGATTTGGCTGTTTCTGGAAAAACTTCGTATTTTTATCTCCTTCTTTAATCCATTTTATTTTAGCTTTTTGTTTCCAAAATACTTCCTACATTAGTAATTCTAATTTTAGCTCAGCCTATGCTTTATTTAGTTCATTTCTACTATCTGAATTTTGAAGTGTCTCATATTCTAACTCTTTTTTTTTTCAACTTTCTTTTCTGCTTCTATAATATTTTGTTAATATTGCCGAAGGAGTCTCTGTTCCATATCATTAAGTGTTTTTTTAGCCTTTCTAATTTATTATTCAGATTTGAACAGTCTTACCTGTTATTTCTTGCATCCATGAATTTTTAACTATATTGATGAAAGCATGATGTAAAGACCATGCATTCTGAAATTTAAACGACTTATTCTTGATTTTATTTTTTTTACGGATATTAATAGTGGATTGTGGTCTGAACAGGTTCTATTTAAATGTCTGACGAATGTGGAGCCATAAGCTTCTAGCCATTTGACATTATGCAGAATTCTATCTAATCTTGCCCATATGGTGCCTTTAACTTTCCAGTTATTGCACCAAGTATATTGGTGGCCTGGAAAAGCTAGCTTCCATCAAACTAGCCTCTGATATCGTATCATTAAGGTGAGCGATAGCTTTTTTATTGTAGGGGTTGCCTCCTTTTTTCTCGCAAGCCTTTCTTATAATATTGAAATCTCCTCCTATTATCCATGGTTCATTTATTTAGCAGTTTTAAGAATATCATTCCAAGATCCTTTCTACCTTCTTTAGTATATTTGGCATAAACTACTAAAATGATTCCTCTCAGGCATTATCTAAAAAAAGTTAATAATTTGATTCATATCTTCTAAAATAATAATATTAAATAAGCTTTTCCAGAAAATCCAGATTTTATTATTTTATTAGAGAAAAGATAATCAAACCCTAATAGCTTTTTGTAGTATTCTAGTTTATCCTTATTTACAATGGGTTCAGCAAGTATAATAATTGGAGTTTTATATAATTGAATCAATTTTTAACTCTTGTTATTGAAGTGGGGTTTGCAATACCCCTCACATCCAGTAGAGAAATCTAAACATTAGAAGTGGATTTAGCCCGAGCTCTATGTAGTGCATTTTGATTCATATGTTTATCTAAGTATTTTTTTTCCTGTTTCTAGATTTTTTAATCGAACTAAACCCCTCCTGATATTTCATTTTTCCATTCCCTTCCTAGCTGTAATTCCATGAGTTTTATTTCCTCCATGGCCCAATCTCTATCTCCCATTATGTTTGTAAAATTATCGATTTCTAAATAATCTTTGGTGGCTTTTATAAAATAGATTATTCCTCATTTTATTTAAAATGAAATGCTTCTAACCTCTAAAGCCTCATCTGAGTTATTACCTAACTCCTCTACCCCTTTCCTTCTCCTTGCACTCTTTTTTCTGTGTTCGAATCTGCCCTCTCCTAAATCTTTTATTTATTTCAGCTATTTTTAGGATTAGTTCATGGTTTTTAGCATTTTCCTCTAAATTTTTTGTTTTTTCTAGCACCGTCGGTATCTTCTTTCCTAGTGGGAACATATTCCACTATTTCCATTCCTGTAACAACTCCATTGCAGTTCTATACACTATGTTGGGGGGGGGGGGGGTTAATTCTATATTATTTACTCTCATTTCTTGTCCTTGTTCTAGGACCATTCCACTGTTTGTCTTCTGTAAATTTTTTAAACCAAGCAATGTTCACATGAATGCCCTAGTTTATTACAGTAGGAGCAGTTGCTTGGGAGGTTTTCTGGAATCAATTCTTGCTAGAAACCATCCCCGTTTTACTGCCAATCCATATATGGTGAGGGATGTGATGCAATAGGTTCACTTCTATGCAGAGTTGATCAAGACTTGGTCGAGATAACATGGCAGTGGCACCATCAAGGAGAAGAGGGGTGCCAACTGCATTAGCAATATGATAGAGGGAGAGCTTATCAAAGAAGTGAATAGGCAGCATAGGGAGGAGAAACCAAACCGGGTGTAATGGAAACTCCTGCTTGGTAGTGAAGGAATGCATCCATTTTAAGGCTCTCATAGGATAGCCTGAAATATACCATACTGCCTTCAGCCATACTCTATGGAAGTCCTCCTCGGTGGACAGTTGAATGAGAATATGTTTAGCATCCAAGACCCTAGTTTTTGATAGACCTTTAAGCTTCAGTGATGCGAAGAATGCTCTGATATCTTCAATGCGAGGTCGCCGATGGGAAAATTTGCCCACTACAGAGTATTTGTGAGCTTTAGCAAGCATGTCAATATCGGAGGGGGAGATCTCTATCGTGGGTTCTCCATTTTTTTCCCCGTAAATTTCCGAAAAATCAGAATGATGAGGCGCGGTCCTTGTAATTTGATGAGCAAATGACTTCTTATCCCTTAATAAATCAACTTGCTACATTTTTTGAATGAAATCGGCTTCTTCTTCAATGAAAATTACTGTTACTCTCTCTAAAAAATGAGTTTCTCTCTCTAGAACTTGAGAGCTTCAAGCAACTTCCATATTCTTGTCTTATTCTTCTTATTCCTCTTATTTTTTTATTCTTCTTTTTCATCATAATCTTTTTATTGTTCTTTTTCATCTTAATCTTTTTATTCCCCTTATTCTTCTTATTCTTCTTATTCTTCATATTCTTGATATTCTTATTATTCTTCATATTCTTGATATTCTTATTATTCTTCTTATTCTTCTTATTCTTCTTATTCTTCTTATCCTTCTTATTTTTCTTATCCTTCTTATGCTTCTTATTATACTTATTCTTGTTTTTCTTCTTTTTCTTCTTTTTCTTTTTATTCTTCTTATTTTTTTTATTCTTTTTATTCTTTTTATTTTTCTTATTCTTCTTATTCTTCTTTTTTTCTTATTCTTCTTATTTTTCTTATTTTTTATTCTTCTTATTCTTCTTATTATTCATATTCTTTAATTCTTCATATTCTTTTTTTCATCTTATTCTTCTTATTCTACTTACTATTTATATTCATTAATTCTTCATATTCTTCATATCTTATTATTCATCTTATTATTCTCATTCTTTTTATTCTTCTTATTAGTCTTATTGTCGTTAATCTTCATATTCTTCATATTCTTATTATTCTTCTTATTCTTATTATTCTTCTTATTCTTCTTATTCTTCTTATTCTTCTTATTCTTCTTATTCTTCATATTCTTTTATTCTTCTTATTCTTATTATTCTTCATATTCTTCTTATACTTTCTTTTATTTTTTTTAATTTTTATTATTGTTCTTATTCTTCTTATTCTTCTTATTCTTGTTATTCATCTTATTCTTCTTTTTTTAATCTTCTTTTTCATATGTATTCTTCTAATTCTTCTTAATCTTCTTATTATTTTTATTCTTATTATTATTTTTATTCTTATTATTATTTGTATTCTTCTTTTTCTTTTTTTTCTTATTATTCTTCTTTATGTTCTTTTCTTCTAAATGTTCTTTTCATTTTTTCTTCTTTTATTCTAATTTTTTTATTCTTTTTTTTTCTTCATATTATTCTTATTCTTCTTAATCTTATTATTTTTATTATTCTTCATATTTTTCTTATTTTTCTTATTTTGCTTATTCTCCTTATTCTTCTTATTCTCTTTATTCTCCTTAATCTTATTATTCTTCTTATTCTTCTTAATCTCGTTATTCTTCTTATTCTCCTTTAACTCTTTATTCTTCTTTTTATCCTTTTTCTTCTTATTCTTTTTATTATTTTTAATCTTCTTATTCATTTTATTCTTCTTATTCTTCTTATTCTTCGTATTCTTCGTATTCTTTTTATTCTTCTTATTCTTCTTATTCTTTTTATTCTTCTTATTATTCTTATTCGTCTTATTCTCAGTATTATTTTTATTCATCATATTCTTTTTTTTTCTTATTCTTCTTATTCTTATTATTCTTCTTATTCTTCTTATTCTTTTTATTATTATTATTATTATTATTATTATTTATTATTATTATTATTCTTATTCTTATTATTCTTCTTATTCTCATATTCTTCTTATTCATCTTATTCTCATATTCTTCTTGTTCTTCATAATCTTTTTTTTTCTTATTCTTCTTATTCTACTTATTCTTATTAATATTTTTCTTCTTCCTATTCTTCTTATCCTTTTTATTCATCGTATTCTTCTTATCCTTTTTATTCATCGTATTCTTCTTAATCTTCTTATTCATCTTATTTTTCTTATTTTTATTATTCTTTTTATTTTTCTTATTCTCCTTATTCTTTTTATTCTCTTTATTCTCCTTATTCTTATTATTCTTCTTATTCTCCTTAATCTCTTTATTCTTCTTATTCTCCTTATTCTTCTTATTTTTTTATTATTTTTAATCTTCTTATTCATTTTATTCTTCTTATTCTTCTTATTCTTCTTATTCTTCTTATTCTTATTATTCTTCTTATTCTTTTTATTCTTCTTATTATTCTTATTCATCTTATTCTCGGTATTATTTTATTCTTCATATTCTTCTTTTTTTTCTTATTCTTCTTATTCTTCTTATTCTTCTTATTCTTCTTATTCTTCTTATTCTTCTTATTCTTCTTATTCTTCTTATTCTTCTTATTCTTCTTATTCTTCTTATTCTTCTTATTCTTATTATTATTATTATTATTTATTATTATTATTCTTATTATTCTTCTTATTCTCATATTCTTCTTATTCTTCATAATCTTCTTTTTTTTCTTATTCTTCATATTCTTCATATTCTTCTTATTCTACTTATTCTTATTAATATTTTTATTCTTCTTATTCTTCTTATTCTTCTTTATTCTTCGTATTCTTCTTAATCTTCTTATTCATCTTATTTTTCTTATTCTTCTTATTCTTTTTTTTCCTACTTTTCTTCTTTTTCTTCTTATATGTTTTATTGGCATTATTATATCATTTCTTTTATTACTCTTATTATTCTTATTTTTTTTTATTCTTCTTATTCTTATTTTCTTATTATTTTTTTATTCTTATAATTCTATTTATTATTCTTATTCTTTTTTATTTTTATTATTATCATTTTTCTTATTATTCTTTTTATTTTTCTTATTAATCTTATTCTTTATATTCATTATATTATTCTTTTTCTTCTTATTCTTTTTATTTTTCTAATTCTAATTCTGCTTATTCTTCTTATTCTTATCATTAATCTTATTCTTCTTTTTCCTTTTAATCTTCTTTTTCTTTTTATTCTTCTGTTTCTTCTTATTCTTCTTTTCTTCTTTATATTCTTATTCTTCTTATTCTTCTTATTCTTCTTTTTCTTCTTATTATTTTTATTCTTTTATTTTTCTTATTCTTCTTATTATTCTTTTTTTTTCTTTTCTTCTTATTCTTCTTATTCTTCTTAACCTTCTTTTTCTTCTTTTTCTTCATTTTCTTCTTATTCTCATCATTCTTCTTATTCTCATCATTCTTCTTATTCTTCTTTTTTCTTTTAATTCTTCTTATTTTCTTTATTCTTCTTATTCTCCTTTTTTAAGGTATGTTTTCTTAATTAAAATAGCTATCTCTTTTGGTGGAGGAATACTATTGTTACAAGCTAAGATACTACCCTTTGCCCCCTTTATACCATTTTAATCAATTTTAAAAATATAGCAAGCAATTGATACTTTCTTACTCTATCTATTATGCCAGAACTCTAGCTTTGATTCCATAGGATTCTTCTAGTTTCCATTTTTATGAAATTTAGCAATTTTAAAAAACTACTTGAGCTTTCGGCCTTCCTGTCTCATAGAGACTTTCTGCTTGTTTTTTCTACTTGAATTTTTTACTTGAGCATTTTGCTTTAGCTTTTTGTTTCAGCATTCTGCCTACCTATCTTCTCATAAATAAATTGCTTATATTTTCCTCCTATCTCTTTTGCACCTTAATCATCATCTCCTGCTGCAACTTTGGATATACATCGACTAGTTACTACCTATATCTTTGTCAACTTGTATAGCTCCTACATTTGGCCACTCTCTTTCTACTGCTATCCTTTCTAAACGACAATCCTACTACTTCCCTGGTTTGCTCCTTTTAGTGTCTGCCTAACTCTTTATGCACTTGTATAGTTTCTACCTTGACTGTCACCTATAGCCACATATCACAGCAAATAGACAATACAATCCTAGTTGTTGCTTCCTGTCTACATTTATGGTGCTCTCCCCTGTTGTTTCATTCTGCGTATAGAAGTAGTTACTATTAGTTAGATAGCTACAGTGTGTTTCTACTATTATTATTGTGCTCCTTCTAGTTCCTGCCAGGCTTTCTACTAGTTTTAAAGCTACTTCTTTTCCATTATTTTTCTCTGTTTCAGACAAACAAATAAACAATAACAAACAAACAAGTCACATCTTTTTCTCTTATTCTGTCTATGTGTCTTTATCAACCAAAGCCGTAGAATAATCTGACAGTTTGGCTAGCTTCATTTGACTCTACCACCTGCCCTTTTAGAAAAAGAAACCAAACAAACAAATATACATCCACCCTTCCTGCTGCATTTCTAGCAGCAATATGCCTCACTCCCACCACCTGCAATAATATTTATTCTAAATTCTAACAAACAAAACCCTATGTTACTTCTCTTAGCAGCACGCTAATATTTATTTCTTGAAATTAACAAATAACACAACCTATCGACACACCTCCATAGGAATTAAAATAAATACTTGTAGTATATCTTCTGCAAGGGCCCCTAATTGTACCCGATCAATAATTTTCTTTTTAAACAGATTAAGCATCCCATATAACTAGGATACTATTATCATTACACCTGTGGTGACACTATGGTTTATCTTCCAAAAAAATTATCTTGGGAAAGAAGAATTGGAACTAATGCATGAATACTGATTTTCCTTATATAAGGATGTACATAATGCCACAACAAAATAAAAATTGTAAACTTTCAAGTTAGTTAATTTTTTACATATTATGGGAATACCCAATGCTATTTGCTTTTAGACTGCTTTTTAAATCTATGTGACAAAATGATTTTTATTGAGGTTTGCTTCCTATAGGAGCATAGAACTGCTCACAATTAGAACTAATTGTTAACTATCTGAAATATTGGATATCCTGTTTCATCTAGTTTGAGTAAACCTATATATTTAGCAGGCATGTTTTGTGCATCAAAGTCCTGATTTCCTAATTTTCCACCTTTTTTAGCTAGCTTATCAGCTACATGGTTCACTTCTTTAAATATATGTATTATACTGCAGTTTAATTCGTGAACCAATTGTTTGATTTCTTTTATATCATTTATATGATTCTATAACAATCTATGACCTTTAATAATAACTACTAACATAAGTGAGTCTGTTTGTATTTGGATGTTCTTTATTTTCCTATCTTTGCATACCTTTAAGCCAGACATAAGAAGACATATTTCAGACTACATAAGAGTATTAGCCATATTTCAGAGTATCTCAGAATTTTTCCACCTTTTACTGTGGCTATTTCTCTTTTAATACTACCATATGTATTATAAGCCATATAACCCCCTGGAGGCTTATTCATTGTATACTCGTAAAGCTTAATGATTTGGTCTTTTGAAACATTAGGTGTCATCTATCTATATATTCTTTATTTTCTGAGTAAATTATATTCTTTAAAGGATAAGTTTTTGAAATGATATTTAGCTCTTTTTAAATCTCACATACTATATCTTCTGGATTCATTTTAATACCCTCATATCAACGTTTATACTTTAAGCTCATTTCAAAACAATACTTTTTTAAGATCTAGCCTAGTCTAAGATTTACTAGGCTAGAGGAGATAGCTGAAGCATGGGCCTGCAAGAGATGGCGGAGGTTAAAAGAGAACAATAATTTTTGGGCTTCATATATGAGAGAAAAATATCTTGTAAACAATGACACTAACAATATAAACAATATTAGCAATGAATCTCAAATTTGGAAATAATCTTTAAATAAAAAGAAATGGTGGATACACACGATGTGCTTACTAATTATGGCTGAAAATGGAAGTTAAACGAGGAATGCTTATTTTCCTTTAAATCAGCCAAGAACCTAGTTAGAAATATAAAACCCCCACAAGATTTATTTGAATAGTGCAGGAACAAAAATAATTCACTTAAAATATGTTTTTTATGGAAATCTATATCTAACATTATTCCACTAGATACTTGCATACAAAAAAAAAGACATAAATCTAGCATCTAGATGTGATTGCTACAAAATGAGAATATAAACTTCGATCACCTATTTTCACAAGGTAAAATAGCTTCAAAGATATTAAAAAAATTTGAAAAAGAAATGAGCTTAAAGTATAAAAACAAAACTCTCAAAAAAAGAATTTAGAAATGAATGAGGGTGCCTAATCATAAATCAGTACATAAATGGCTTAAGAATACCATCCCACCTTTCCATTTAATCTCAAAAAATCTTAAATGTCAAAATGAGCTTAAAGCTCATTTTTATACTTTAAATCAGTACATAAATGGAAAGCAAAGATCTTTCCATTTAATCCAATGAAAATTCAGTTTACCTTTCTTCTTTCCCCAAATAAAATTAGCTAGTTCGCATTCTATTCTTTTATGAAAAATTTTGGTGGTTTCATAACCATTAGATTGTGCATTAGTATACTTTGAAGTACATGCGTTATGAGTGTAAATCATCTGCTCATGTTCAACGATTCTATTTTCTTGCCCAAAATCTCGTGCTTAAGCTTAACAAGCAAGAAATCAATGTGTTCTAATTTAATTCTGCCTTCATATAATGGACACACAAGATAAGAGCGAGCTACTTTCATGTAAGAGAAACCTATGTTCTCTTTTATCCTATGTAGTAGGCTATGAAAAGATTTATTTGATATTTTAAATTAGTATTTATTTCTATTTAGCAATAGACCAATTTCTTCTTCCATTGTTTGAAAAATTTTCATTAAATTATTTATAGATCTATTATTACCCATTGGTGAATAAAATGATGTCATCTGCATCTGTATATGCTAAACAACTGATTTGAAGAGTATCACTTTATTTCCTAAAAGTGTATATGTCCCCTTTATCTATTTTAATTTTCAAGTTAACTATAAATAATTCCAAATATATGTTAAAAAGAGAAGGTGATAGGGGATCTCCTTTTTTTAACCATCGGTAGGGCTTAAACTCTTTCCCCTTTTCCTCGTTTATAATAATCTTGACCAAGTACTAGAAAAGCATTTAAAAATTAAATCTATCCATGCTTCTGCAAAACCCATTTTTTTCATGGTAAAGCATAAAACTTACCAATGTACTCTATCAAAAGCTTTCGATAGGTCTAATTTAAAAATTACATTATTCCATCTAGATTTGCAGGATAACTCTTTCATGAGCTATTTAGCTAGGCATATGTTCTCCATAATCAATATGTTTTTTCAGAAAACCTAATTGTTCATTTAAAATACTTTTAGGAAGATTAAGTATGAGTCTGCTTTGTAATAGTTTCACCAAAATTTTATATATGGAATTGCATTGGCTGATGGATCGGTAGTCCTCTCCTCCCCGGGGGGTTTTCTACTTGGGAATAAAGACTATATGAGTTAGTGCCCACTTTTTATTAATTTCTACTCCATAGAAGAATCAATGAATAACAAGAATAATATCTTGTTTAATTATATCCTAACAAGCATGGAAAAACATGGAATTCCTACCGTCTGGTCAAGCTGCACTATCCTTATCCATGCTAAAGATTATGTTTTTGATTTCCTTCTCTTCCGAAAATTCCATTAGCTTCTTATTATCATCATCATTAATTATATTATTTATGTTTTGTAAAAATTTATGCACTTTTATCCAATTATTATCGCATAGTAATGTTTTATATATATTTTTCAAGAGTATATTTTATTTCGTTCTTATTTTCTAACCATATTTCTTCATTATTTTTTATTCCATTTATCTTGTGTTTTTGAATCTTAATTTTTGAAGCTAGCTAAAAAAATTTCATGTTTTGGTCTCCCTCTTTTAACCATTTTACTTTTACTCTTAGTTTCCATAAAATATCTTCCATGTGTAATTTAAGTTTATGTTTACCTTGTCCCTTATTAAGCTTACAAAGATTGCTTATGCTATGATTTCTATCATATTCTTATTCCAGGTTAGCAATTTTCTATTCTATCTCTATAATGCTCTTGTTGATATTCCCAAACTTATTTTTATTCTAGTTAATTAAACATGATTTCAGCCTATCTAATTTAACAATGAGAATCTGATTTGGGTTATCTTTAACTGGCTGCAACAAAGAAAATTTCACCATGCCCTGGAAGTCATCATGCAGGCACCACATGTTCTTAAAATTAAATGCAATGTTTTTATTTCTTGTTTCTTGATAGAATATAAGAAAAGGGTTATGATCTGAACCAGTTCTATTATGGTGTTTGACCCCTATGTTTCCAAAGGAATCTAGCCACATAGAGTTGAAGAGGACTCTATCCAATCTAGATCAGATTGCTCCGTTCTTTTTATGGTTGTTTGTCCATGTTAAATTTGAACCTAAAAAGTTAGCTTCTAGTAAATTACATCTAGTGATTGCTTCATTGAATTAATCACTAGATTGTAAATTTATAGGCATGCCACATTCTTTTTCTGATAGTATTAAAGTTACTTTATGGGTTTGAGTGTTAAAGTCTCCGCCTATTATTTAGGGTGTGTTTTTGAGTGTTATATCCTCCATGGTTTTGCAGAGTTCTTTTCTTTTTTCTTTAAAGTTACTAGCATAAACTACTGATATAGTTACCAATTTACTTTTATTTAGGATGAGATTTATTATTTGTTTGTATTCCTAAATCTTTTTGATATCCAAATAATCTTTCCACATTACCCATATTTTACTGGCTTTATTGGAGAAAGCATTCATGAAACCTAACTTATTCTTATATTCTTCTAGTTGCTTTTTATCTACCATTGGTTCCGCTAAAATTAATAATGAAATTTTATTTAATCTTATCATTTTTTTAATCAGTTTAATGATGGGAAGTAGGCTATTCCCAGAATATTCCAGAATAAGTATCTAAACATTAACTGAAGATTTTAGTTGAGCTCTTGTTGTACACTTTGGATCATAGGTTTTGTTTAGGTGTTTTTTTATATTGCTTGTTTTTTTTGTGAGATTAGGGCTCTGAATTAATTTAGACTTTCCCCCCTTGTCTATAATAGGCAATTGTAGACTTATAATCTTCAGTTCCACTAAGGCCCTTTCTCTATTACTTATTTTTGATCTCTTCTTTTCACAATCTATGTCGTCTTTAGACTAAATAGGGTAATTTATATCCGAAGTAGTTATGATATCAATGCATCTTTTAATGCCTACATCAGAACCAGCTTCATAACTAGAAAACAACCCCTCTGTGTCTTTGGTATTTGTATATTTTTTAGGTTTTCTGATTCTAATAAACAAATCTTTAATTTATCCATCCAAGTTCTAATTTTTTCTTCATCTTTTTTATTTTTATTTTGGACAGAATTGTTATTAGCAGTTTCTATTAAAGGGGGAAAAAGTTCTATTTGTGTAATAGATTTATTATAATTTTCATATTGATTTACCATGCCCTCCTCATCGATTTTCTTCTGCTTATTTATGGGTTTGTAAACCCATTTCTCCTATTTTTTACCCAGGTTCTCAGAAATCAGTTTATCCTTGGACTTAGACATACATTCCTCGGTTGATAATCCCTTTTTTTACATTATCCATAGTAGCTAGGAAGCTGTTCGAAGATGTAGACTTCCAGTAACCTATTTCTTCATTAAGCATAATCCATATCGTTTGAAGGATAGAAAATTGTAAGTTAACCTCAATGTAAATTCTTGAAACACTTCGTCTAGAAAGTGTGGAAGTGGCCCCATCCATCAATAGAGGATTTCCTATAAAATTAGAGATGGAGAAGTGAGACAATTTATTGAAGAAATAAATGGGCAGTTGAGATAGGAGAAACCATACCGGGGAGAAAGGGATTTCTTCATTTGTGTTGAATTCTGCCATCCATTTGAATGTTCTCATAGGGAAACCATAGATATTCCAGTTATCTTTAGTACACATGTGAAGGTAGCCCTCCTTTGTGAAGAGTTGCAGTAGAATGTGTTTGTTGTCGATAGCTCCCACCATAACTAAGGCTTTGAGTTTTAAGGAAGAGAAGAAGTCTAGTATTTCATTGATGAGGAAGTACCCGTTGGAGAATTTTGCAATGAGTGCTAATTTGTGAGCTTCGAGAGATTTTCAATTTCTTCGGGGAAGAAGAAAATTATGGGTTCTTCGGGAACTACAAGTTAGGAGGAGGAGAGAAAAGATATGTGTTAAAAAAATATTTTTTTATATGCAAGATAATAAATTTCGTCCATTTATCCTTCTTATTCCCCGTATTCTTCATATTCTCTTTATTCTTCTTATTCTCATTATTCTTCTTATTCATATTATAATTTGTATTCTTTTTATTCTTCTTATTCTTTTTATTCTTATTATTCTTCTTATCCTTGGTATTAATATATTTCTTCATTATCTTCTTATTTTTCATATTCTTCTTATTCTTCATATTCTTCATATTCTTATTATTTTTTATTCTTATTATTCTTCTTATTCTTCTTGTTCATCTTATTCATCTTATTCTTCTTGTTCATCTTATTCATCTTATTCTTCTTTTTTACTTATTCTTCTTATTCTTCTTATTCATGTTATTCTAGTTATTATTCTTATAATTGTTATTATTCTTATTATTCTTATCCATATAATTCTTCTTATTCTGTTTATTATTCTAATTTTTTTTATCCTTCTTATTCTTCTTAATCTTCTTATTCTTATTAATCTTCTTATTTTTATTATTCTTCTTATTCTCCTTATTCTTCTTATTCTTCATAATCTTTTTATTCCTTTTATTATTATTCTTATTCTTTTTATTCTTTTTATTCTTTTTATTCTTTTTATTCTCTATATTCTTCTTTTATTTCTTATTCTTCTTTTTCGCATTATTCTTTTTATTCTTAGTATTTATCTTTTTTCTTATTCTTTTCTTATTATTATTCATATTTTTATAATTCTTCTTATTCTTCTTATTCTTCTTATTCTTCTTATTCTTCTAATCCTTCTAATTATTCTTATTCTTTTTGTTCTTATTATTATTATAATTCTTTTAATTCTTCTAATTGTTATTATTATTATTATTATTCTTATTATTATTATTATTATTATTCTTATTCTTATTCTTCTTATTCTTTTAATTCTTTTTCTTATTCTTCTTATTCATCTTTGTATTTTATAATCTTCTTATTTTTCTGAATCTTTTTATTATTTTTATTCATCTTATTTTTTATATTTGTCTTATTTTTTTTATTATTCTTCTTATTCTTCTATTTTTTCATATTCTTTTTATTATTCTTTTTCAACTTATTATTTTATTTGTTCTTATTATTCTTACTCTTCCTAAATTGTTATTCTTCTTATTATTATTCATTTTATTATTCTTCTTATTCTTCTTATGCTTCTTATGTTCTTATTCTTCTTGTGCTCCTTATTCTAATAATGCTTCTTATTCATTTTATTCTTTTTATTCTTTTTATTCTTCTAATTCTTCTAATTATTATTATTATTATTATTATTATTATTATTATTATTCTTCTTCTTCTTATTATTCTTCTTCTTATTCTTCTTATTCTTCTTATTCTTATTATTCTTCTTATTCTTCTTATTCATGTTATTTTTGTTATTCTTCGTATTCTTCTTATTATTTATATACTTATTATTCTTTTTATTCTTCTTATTCTTATTATTCTTCTTATTTTTCTTATACTTTTTATTCATCTTAATTTTTTTATTCTTCTTATTATTCTTATTCTCATTCCTTTTATTATTATTATTCTTCGTATTATTCTTAATCTTTTTATTCATCTAATCCTTATGATTCTTTTTTCTTCTTATTCTTATTATACTTCTAATTGGCCTTATTCTTCTGAATATTATATTCTTATTATTGTTCTTATTCTTTTTAATCTTATTTTTCTTTTTTATTATTTTTATTATTTTTATTATTTTTATTATTTTTATTATTTTTATTCTTCTTATTCTTCTTATTCTTCTTATTCTTCTTATTATTCTTATTCTTATTATTCTTATAATTCTACTTATTCTTATTATTATTATTTTTTCTTTTTAATCGTGTTACTCATATTCTTTTTATTCTGCTTATTAATCTTATTTTTTTGTATTCTTCTTTTTATTCTTATTCTTTTTTATTTTTTTAATTCTTCAAATTCTTCTTATTCTTGTTATTCATCTTTTTTTTCTTTTTCTTTTTTTTCTTCTTATTCTTTTTATTCTTCTTATTTATATTATTATTCTTATTTTTCTTATTCTTCTTAATCTTTTTATTCTTGTTATTATTATTATTATTTTTATACTTCTTATTCTTTTTAGACTTTTTATACTTCTTATTCTTATTATTCTTCATTTTTATCTTGTCTTCTTATTCTTCTTTTTCTTCTTTTCTTCTTATTTTTATTATTCTACTTATTTTTATTATTTTTATTATTTTATTATTTTTATTATTTTATTATTTTTATTATTTTTATTATTTTTATTATTTTATTATTTTATTATTTTTATTATTTTTATTATTTTTATTATTTTATTATTTTATTATTTTATTATTTTATTATTTTTATTATTCTACTTATTCTTTTTTTTTTATTCATTTTATTTTTCTTATTCTTCTTATCTTCTTCTTATTCTTCTTCTTCTTATTCTTCTTATTCTTCTTATACTTCTTATTCTTCTTTTTCTCTTTATTCTTATTATTCTCCATATTCTTAATATTCTCATTAATCTTCTTATTCTTTTTATTCTTATTATTTTCAATATTCTTCTTATTCTTCTTATTCTATTTATTATTGTTATTCTCCTTATCCTACATATTTTCCTTATTCTTCTTATTCTACTTAGTCTTCTTATTCTTCTTATTTTCCTTATTATTTTTATTCTTATTATTCTTCTTATTCTTCTTATTCTCCTTATCATCATTACTCTTCTTATTCTCCTATTATTCTTATTCTTTTTATTCTTTTTATTCTTTTTATTCTTTTTATTCTTTTTATTCTTTTTATTATTCTTATTTTTCATATTCTTTTTATTCTTCTCTCTTATTTTCCTTCATAATTTTTTTTTATTATTCACATTCTTCTTATTCTTTTATTCTTCATATTCTTATTATTTTTCTTATTTTTCTTATTCTTCTTATTCTAATTTTTTTTCTTATTTTTATTATTCTTTTTATTCTTATTATTCTTATTATTTTTCTTATTTTTATTATTCTTCGTATTTTTCTTAAAATTTTTATTCATATTATTCTTCTTGTTCTTATTCTTTTTATTCTTTTTATTCTTCTTATTCTTATAATCTTTATATTCTTTTATTCTTTTTATTCTTATTATTTTTCTTATTCTTCCTATTCTTATTATTTTTATAATTATACTCATTCTTGTTATTCTTTCTTTTCTTCTTACTAATCTTATTCTTCTTATTCTTCTTATTAATCTTATTCTTCTTATTCATCGTATTCTTCTTTTTATTCTTATTTTTTATGTTTCTAATTCTTCTAATTCTTTTATTCTTCATATTCTTGTTATTTATCATATTATTTTTTTTTCTTTTTAATATTCTTATTGATTTTATTCTTCTTATTCTTTTTATTCGTCTTATTCTTATTATTATTCTTATTATTCTTATTGTTCTTATTCTTCTTATGCTTCTTATTCTTCTTATTCTTTTTATTCTTAATATTCTCCTTATTATTATTCTTCTTTTTATTCTTATTATTCTTATTATTCGTTTTTTCTTCTTATTCTTCTAATTATTCTTTTTCTTCAATTATTCTTTTCTTCTTATTTTTATTATTTTTTTTATATTTATTATTTTTTTTATTCTCCTCATTGTTTTTTTATTATTGTTATTATTCTTATTCTTCTTATACTTCATATACTTCTTTTTCTTCCTTTTTTTATTCTTCTTTTTCTACTTATTCTTATTATTCTTTATTTTCTTCTTATTCTTCTGTTTCTCCTTATTCTTATTATTCTTCTTATTCTTCCATTTCTCCTTATTCTTATTATTCTCATTATTCTTCTTATTCTCCTTATTATTCTTATTGTCTTTATTCTTTTTATTCTCTTTATTCTCCTTATTCTTCTTATTTTCCTTATTCTTTTTTTTCTTTTTATTTTTTTTATTCTTCTTTTTCTTCTTTTCTTCTTATTCTTGTTTTCTACTAATCCTACTTATTCTTCGTATTCTTCTTACTATTCTTATTCTTTTTATTCTTGGTATTTTTATTATTCTTCTTATTCTCCATATTCTTATTAATTTTCTTATTATTATTTTTTATTATGCTTCTTATTTTTCTTATTCTTCTTATTCTTCTTAATCTTCTTATTCTTCTTATTCTTCTTATTCTTCTTATTCTACTTATTCTTCTCATTATTCTTATTCTTATTATACTTCTTATTCTTCTTATTCTACTTAATCTTATTAATCATGTTATTCATATTATTCTAATTATTCTTCTTATTATTCTAATTATTCTTCTTATTATTCTTATTCTTATAATTATTTTTAATTATTCTTATAATTCTTATAATTCTTTTTATCTTTCTTATTCTTTTTAATCTTCTTATTATTCTTATTCTTCTTATTATTCTTATTCTACTTATACTTCTTATTTTCTCATTCTTCTTATTTTTCTTAACCTTCATATTCTTCTTAATCTTCTTATTCTTCTTATTCTTCTTTTTCTTCTAATTCTTTTTATTCTTTTTATTCTTTTTAATCTTCCTTTTCTTACTATTCATCTTATTCTTCGTAATCTTTTTATTATTCTTTTTCATCTTTTCTTCTTATTCTTCTTATTCATCTTATTCTTCTTATTCTTATTATTATTATTATTTTTTTATTAATATTACTCTTCTTATTTTTCTTATATTTCATAGTCTTCTTATTCATCTTATTTTTCTTATTTTTCTTATACTTCTTATTCTTCTTATTCGTCTTATTATCCTTATTATTCTTATTCTTTTTTTTGAAAGTTAGTTTTGTTAATATAATAACCATCTCTTTTCACGGAGGAATACAATTTTTACAAACTATTTTCTACCCTCTATGCTGTTATACTTCTTACCTTTAAAATAAATTCAAAATTAAATATAAAAAATTTTATGGATTCCTTTTTTATCCAGCTCTATATGATGGCCCACCGAACCTCTTATTTTTCTGAAATATGAATTATCTATTAAGCCATAACTTGTTTTGCAGCCATGCCATTGATCATTATAAGTTTCAGTTACTTCTTTCCACTCAAATTGTCTGTTTGTTGTTGTCAACCTAGTTCCTTGTAAATCATCTTCCTACTTTTCAATCTCTTTGCATGTGCTGAGATGCTTTGTTCAAGGGCACCTTCTGCCCCTCCTCGGATAATTTCTCTTGCTCACCCAAAACCAACATCAAAATAGAACCTACCTCTACCAAACTTACATATAGTATTGACACCTTGACAGACCCTCAGTTACTAAAAATAAAATAGACCCTTAATCATTATTTATTTTTTTTTCTTTTTATTCTTTTTATTCTTCTTTTTTTTCTTATTCTTCTTATTCTTCTTATTCATGTTATTCTATTTATTGTTCTTATTCTTACTATTATTCTTATACTTATAATTTTTCTTTTTCTTATTATTCTTCTAATTCTTCTTATCCTTATTATTCTTCTTATTCTTCTTAATATTCTTATTGTTTTTATTCTTCTTAATCATCTTATTCTTCTTAGTCTTCTTATTCTTCTTATCCGTTTTATTCTTTTTTATTCTTCTAATTCTTCTTATCCTTTTTATTCTTTTTTATTCTTCTAATTCTTTTTATTTTTCATATTCTTCTTATTTTTCTTATTATTCTCATTCTTCTTATTCTTCTTATTCTACTTATTCTTCTTATTCTTCTTATTCTTCTTATTCTTATTATTCTTCTTATTCTTCTTATTCTTATTATTCTTCTTATTTTTCTTATTCTTCTTATTTTTCTTATTCTTCTTATTCTTATTATTCATCATAACCTTATTATTCTTCTTATTCTTTTTTGCATGTTTTTCTTGTTATTCATTTTATTCATTTTATTCTTCTTAATCTCATTATTATTTTCAATCTTTTATTCTTTTTACTCTTTTTATTATTCATATTCTTCTTATTCTTTTTATTCTTCATATTCTTCTTTTTCTTATTTTCTTCTTATTCTTCTTATTCTTATTTTCTTCTTTTACTTTTTTTCTTCTTATATTTATTAATCTTCTTATTTTTATTATTCTTCTTATTCTCCTTATTCTTCTTGTTTTTATTATTCTTTTTATTATTTTATTCTTATTATTCTTCTTATTCTACTTATTATTCTTATTCTACTTATTCTTATTCTTTTTATTCTCTTTATTCATATTATTTGAGTTATCCTTCTTATTATTCTTATTCTTTTAATTCTTCTTATTCTTATTATTCTTTTAATTCTTCTTATCCTTCTTATTCTTCTTATTCTTCTCATTCTTCTTATTTTTCTTATTCTTTTTATTTTTTCTATTCTTGTTTTAATTCATTTCTTCATTTCTTCTTATTCTTCTCTTTCTTCTTTTTCTTCTTATTCTTCTTAGTATTATTATTATTATTATTCATCTTATTCATCCTATTCTTCTTATTCTTCTATTACTTCTTATTCTTCTTATTCTTTTTTTTTCTTCTTATTCTTGTTAATCTTTTTATTCTTCTTATTCTTTTTATTCTTGTTATTCTTGTTAGTATTATTATTATTATTATTATTATTATTATTATTCATCTTATTTTTCTTATTTTTCTTATTTTTCTTATTTTTCTATTTATTCTTATTCTTTTTATTTTCTTTATTATTATTATTATTATTATTATTATTATTATTATTATTCTTCTTCTTCTTCTTCTTATTCTTCTTATTCTACTTATTTTACTTATTCTTCTTTTTCTTCTTATTCATGTTATTCTAGTTTAATTTTCTTATTCTTCTTATTATTTTTACTTATAATTCTTATTTTTCTTATTTTTCTTTTAATTATTCTTATCATTCTTATACTTCTTAATCTTCTTATTTTTCTTATTCTTTTTAATTTTCTCAATCTTCTTTTTTTAATGGGTTGTTTTATTAATTATAAAAGACCTCTCTTTTGGTTGATGAATACCTTTGTCACAAACTAAGATACTATTTTTTACCCCATTTACGCCCTTAAAAAAATTAAAGAACAACACAATATAATATTCTGCATTATCTATAAAATTATAAAGAAACACAGGAGATCTACCTTTAATTATATAATAATATGTATAATCACCTATAGCATGATTATAACTTTGAGCTATCTATTTGCCTGCCAATTGGAGAAATTCTGTTTAGAAAATTATCCTTGGTTTTCTGTTTATGCCTTCTAGATGCCTATGTTCTTGGGGCAAATCTACATATTCTCTCATTTTTTATTCGTAGCTACAGTAATTGCTGTTCTGATTAGCTACCTTTATCCTAGCAGCATCACTACACATTTCTCAGGTTCTAGCTTATCTTTCCTGTCTCCCCTTAGCTTTATCTTTCTTTTTCTATGTTTTTGGCTCATATTGTTTTTTCAATTGTAGGCCTAACCTTTCTCCTTCGTTCCAATAACAAACATGCAAGCACAACCTCTTGCTAAATAGCAGACCTCCCTCTCAACATTCAAACATTAGTATAGGCCACCTAGTACTACAAGCATATTGTTTTGGACATTCTACTTTTAATTTACTACTATTCTGACTGATTTATTCTTTACATACAGCTATTCTTAATGGCCTATTAACTTCAATCTGTCAAAAAGAATACTCATCTACCAAGCAAGCCATAAAACAAAAAAATAGTACAAGCAGAATCAGCTATAAAACCAACTGCTTCTATTGATCCATTGGTCTATCACCTGCACAACCAGAACCATGCAAATTTTATGCATTAAGATAGCATGATGTTCTTGGTGCTTGCCCTGTAAGAAGCTTTGCTGCATTCTCTTGTTAATTTTATTTCTACTTTTTACTTATAAACAAAAAATTTTATTTAGCATTTTGTTGCATAATATCAAATGCTTTCAATCCTTCTCATTGGAGCTTGCCTTTAGATAACTATACAAATATTTAAACAACAAAATATTTCCTACCCTAACCCTTTTTTTTCAACTACATCTCCTAATGTTTTTAAATTCTAATATAAAGGAATTCTATTTTATCTAGTGTAATTATACCTTTGTATTTATCCATAATATTATCCCCATCAAATTTTTGTAAATCCATTTAATGCCATCCTCTGCTAATTTATCTAATTTGATTATTCTTATTATTCATTTTATTGTTCTTATTTTTCTTATTGTTCTTATTCTTGTTATTTTTCTATTCTTTATATTTTTGTTATTCTTCTTATTATTCTTATTATTCTTATAATTTTTATTCTGCTTATTCTTTTAATTATTTTTTTCTTCTTATTTTTCTTATTCTTCTTAATCTTAATCTTCTTATTCTTCTTATTCTTCTATTATGTTTATTCTTCTTATTTTTCTTATTTTTCTTATTTTTCTTATTCTTTTTATTCTTATTATTACACTAAATCATCTAATTCTTTTATTATTCATATTTTTTATATTCTTCTTATTCTTCTTTTATTCGTATTCTTTGTAATCATATTATTCTTCATATTCTTTTAATTCTACTTATCATCTTATTCTTTTTATATTTATTATTCTTTTATTAAAATTAATCTTATTATTCTACTCATTCTTCATATTCTTTTTATTCTACTTTTTAATTTAATCTTCTTATTCTTCTTTTTTTTCTTATTCTTCTTATTCTAAGAATTCTTTTATTTTTTCGTATACTTCTAAATCTTCTTATTATCTTTAGTCTGTTTATTCTTCTTATATATTTTAATCTGTTTTATTCTTCTTATTCTTTAAAATCTCATTATTCTTTTTATTCTTTTTATTCTTCATAATATTCTTATTATTCTTATTTTATTATTCTTCTTATTCTTCTAATTCTTATAATTCTTCTAATTCTTTTTATTCGTCTCATTCTTCTTATTCTTCTTATTCTACTTATACATCTTAATCTCTTTTATTCTTCTTATTGTTCAAATTCTTTTTTTTCTTCTTTTTCATCTTATTTTTTTATACTTCTTATTCTACTTTTACTTTTATTCTTCTTATTCTTTTATTCTTCTTTTTCTTTTTCTTCTTCTTTTCTTCTTATTCTTCTTATCCTTCTTATTATTCGTATTAAACATATTATTATTATTTTTATTTTTTTATACTTCTTATTCATTTTATTTTTCTTATTCTTCTTGTCCTTCTTATTCATATTATTATTATTATTATTATTATTATTATTATTCTCTTCTTCTTTTTCTATTTCTTTTTATTCTTATTCTTCTTAATATTTTTATTTTTCTTATTCTTCTTATTCTTTTTATTATTCTTATTGTTCTTATTGTTCTTATTCATCTTATTCTTCTTTTTATTCTAAGTCTTCTAATTCTATTGATTTAGCGTATTCTTCTAATTCTTCTTATTTTATTATATTTCTTATTCTTCTTATTCTTCTTTTTAGTGTTATTCTTGTTACTCTTATAATTATTGTTATTCTTTTTAATCTTCTTGTTCTTTTTATTATTCTTATAATTCTTATTCTTTTTATTATTTTTATTAATCTTATTCTTTCTTTTTTTTTTATCTTATTCTTCTTATTCTTCTTTTTCTTCTTTTTCTTCTTTTTCTTTTTATTTTTCTAATTCTTCTTAATCTTGTTATTCATCTTATTCTTATTTTTATTAATATTTTTATTCTTTTATTTCTTCTTATAATTTTTATTTTTCTTATTATTCTTATTCTTTTTATTCTTAATATTTTTTTTATTCTTTTTATTTATCTTATTCTTTTTATTCTACTTATTCATTTGATTCTTCTCATAATTTATTATTCTTATTATTCTTATTATAGTTATTATTTGTAGTATTCTTATTATTATTATTCTTCTTTTTTTTATTATTCTTCTTATTCTTCTTATTTTTTTTATTCTTTTATTCTACTTATTCATGTTGTTGGTGTTATTAATATTATTAATATTATTATTATTTTTATTATTATTCTTCTTCTAATTCTTCTTATTCTTCTTATTGTTCTTATTTTTTTATTCTTATTATTATTATTATTATTCTTATTGTTATTATTCCTATTAGTCTTCTTATTCTTCTTTTTCTTCTAAGTCTTCTAATTCTTTTGATTCAGCTTATTCTTCTAATTCTTTTTATTCTTTTTATTCTTCTTAATATTCTTATTATTCTTATTTTATTATTCTTCTTATTCTTCTTATTCTTCTAATTCTTTTTATTCGTCTCATTCTTCTTATTCTTCTTATTCTACTTATACATCTTAATCTCTTTTATTCTTCTTATTGTTCAAATTCTTTTTTTTCTTCTTTTTCATCTTATTTTTTTATTCTTCTTATTCTAATTTTACTTTTATTCTTCTTATTCTTTAATTCTTCTTTTTCTTATTTTTCTTCTTTTCTTCTTATTCCTCTTATCCTTCTTATTCTTCGTATTAATCATATTATTATTATTATTTTTTATACTTCTTATTCATCTTATTCTTCTTATTCTTCTTATTCTTCTTATCCTTCTTATTCATCTTATTATTATTATTATTATTATTCTTCTTCTATTTCTTTTTATTCTTATTCTTCTTAATATTTTTATTTTTTTTATTTTTCTTATTCTTTTTATTGTTCTTATTCATCTTATTCTTCTTTTTATTCTAAGTCTTCTAATTCTATTGATTTAGCGTATTCTTCTAATTCTTCTTATTTTATTATATTTCTTATTCTTCTTATTCTTTTTTTTAGTGTTTTTCTTGTTACTCTTGTAATTATTGTTATTCTTCTTAATCTTCTTGTTCTTTTTATTATTCTTATAATTCTTATTCTTTTTATTCTTTTTATTCTTTTTATTCTTTTTTATAATCTTATTCTTTCTTATTTTTTTTCTTCTTATTTTATCTTATTCTTCTTATTCTTCTTTTTCTTATTATTATTATTATTTTTATTATTATTCTTATTCTTTTTTATTCTAAATATTTTTTTTATTCTTATTATTTATCTTATTCTTTTTATTCTACTTATTCTTTTGATTCTTCTTATTCTTCATAATTTATTATTCTTATTATTCTTATTATAGTTATTATTCGTAGTATTCTTATTATTCTTATTCTTATTATTAATTTTTTTTATTCTTCTTATTTTTTTTATTCTTTTATTCTACTTATTAATGTTATTATTATTATTATTCTTCTTCTAATTCTTCTTATTCTTCTTATTGTTCTTATTTTTTTATTCTTCTTATTCTTCTCATTCTTCTTATTATTCTTATTTTTTTATTCTTCTTATTCTTCTCATTATTATTATTATTCTTATTGTTATTATTCCTATTAGTCTTCTTATTCTTCTTTTTCTTCTTAGTCTTCTAATTCTTTTGATTCAGCTTATTCTTCTAATTCTTTTTATTCTTTTTATTCTTTTTATTCTTTTTATTCTTCTTAATATTCTTATTATTCTTATTTTATTATTCTTCTTATTCTTCTTATTCTTCTAATTCTTTTTATTTGTCTCATTCTTCTTATTCTTCTTATTCTACTTATACATCTTAATCTCTTTTATTCTTCTTATTGTTCAAATTCTTTTTTTTCTTCTTTTTCATCTTATTTTTTTATTCTTCTTATTCTAATTTTACTTTTATTCTTCTTAATCTTTAATTCTTCTTTTTCTTATTTTTCTTCTTTTCTTCTTATTCCTATTATCCTTCTTATTCTTCGTATTAATCATATTATTATTATTTTTTTTATACTTCTTATTCTTCTTATTCTTCTTATTCTTCTTATCCTTCTTATTCATCTTATTATTATTATTATTATTCTTCTTCTATTTCTTTTTATTCTTATTCTTCTTAATATTTTTTTTTTATTTTTCTTATTCTTTTTATTGTTCTTATTCATCTTATTCTTCTTTTTATTCTAAGTCTTCTAATTCTATTGATTTAGCGTATTCTTCTAATTCTTCTTATTTTATTATATTTCTTATTCTTCTTATTCTTCTTTTTAGTGTTTTTCTTGTTACTCTTGTAATTATTGTTATTCTTCTTAATCTTCTTGTTCTTTTTATTATTCTTATAATTCTTATTCTTTTTATTCTTTTTTATAATCTTATTCTTTCTTATTTTTTTTCTTCTTATTTTATCTTCTTCTTCTTATTCTTCTTATTCTTCTTATTCTTCTTATTCTTCTTATTCTTCTTTTTCTTCTTATTATTTTTATTTTTATTATTATTCTTATTCGTTTTATTCTAAATATTTTTTTTATTCTTATTATTTATCTTATTCTTTTTATTCGACTTATTCTTTTGATTCTTCTTATTCTTCATAATTTATTATTCTTATTATACTTATTATAGTTATTATTCGTAGTATTCTTATTATTATTATTAATTTTTTTTTATTCTTCTTATTTTTTTTATTCTTTTATTCTACTTATTAATGTTATTATTATTATTATTCTTCTTCTTCTAATTCTTCTTATTCTTCTTATTGTTCTTATTTTTTTATTCTTTTTATTCTTCTCATTCTTCTTATTGTTCTTATTTTTTTATTCTTCTTATTCTTCTCATTATTATTATTATTCTTATTGTTATTATTCCTATTAGTCTTCTTATTCTTCTTTTTCTTCTAAGTCGTCTAATTCTTTTGATTCAGCTTATTCTTCTAATTCTTTTTATTCTTTTTATTTTTTTTATTCTTCTTAATATTCTTATTATTTTTATTTTATTATTCTTCTTATTCTTCTTATTCTTCTAATTCTTTTTATTCGTCTCATTCTTCTTATTCTTCTTATTCTACTTATACATCTTAATCTCTTTTATTCTTCTTATTGTTCAAATTCTTTTTTTTCTTCTTTTTCATCTTATTTTTTTATTCTTCTTATTCTAATTTTACTTTTATTCTTCTTATTCTTTAATTCTTCTTTTTATTATTTTTCTTCTTTTCTTCTTATTCCTCTTATCCTTCTTATTATTCGTATTAATCATATTATTATTATTATTTTTTTATAATTTTTATTCATCTTATTCATCTTATTCATCTTATTCTTCTTATTCTTCTTATCCTTCTTATTCATCTTATTATTATTATTATTATTCTTCTATTTCTTTTTATTCTTATTCTTCTTAATATTTTTATTTTTTTTATTTTTCTTATTCTTTTTATTGTTCTTATTCATCTTATTCTTCTTTTTATTCTAAGTCTTCTAACTCTATTTATTTAGCGTATTCTTCTAATTCTTCTTATTTTATTATATTTCTTATTCTTCTTATTCTTCTTTTTAGTGTTTTTCTTGTTACTCTTGTAATTATTGTTATTCTTCTTAATCTTCTTGTTTTTTTTATTATTCTTATAATTCTTATTCTTTTTATTCTTTTTATTCTTTTTTATAATCTTATTCTTTCTTATATTTTTTCTTCTTATTTTATTTTATTCTTCTTATTCTTCTTATTCTTCTTTTTCTTCTTATTATTTTTATTTTTATTATTATTCTTATTGTTTTTATTCTAAATATTTTTTTATTCTTATTATTTATCTTATTCTTTTTATTCTACTTATTCTTTTGATTCTTCTTATTCTTCATAATTTATTATTCTTATTTTTCTTATTATAGTTATTATTCGTAGTATTCTTATTATTCTTATTATTATTATTAATTTTTTTTTATTCTTCTTATTCTTCTTATTTTTTTTATTCTTTTATTCTACTTATTAATGTTATTATTATTATTATTATTATTATTATTATTATTCTTCTTCTAATTCTTCTTATTCTTCTTATTGTTCTTATTTTTTTATTCTTCTTATTCTTCTCATTCTTATTATTATTATTCTTATTGTTATTATTCCTATTAGTCTTCTTATTCTTCTTTTTCTTCTAAGTCTTCTAATTCTTTTGATTCAGCTTATTCTTCTAATTCTTTTTATTCTTCTTATTCTTCATATTCTCATTATTCTTTTTATTCTTTTTATTCTTCTTAATATTCTTATTATTCTTATTTTATTATTCTTCTTATTCTTCTTATTCTTCTTATTCTTCTAATTCTTTTTATTCGTCTCATTCTTCTTATTCTTCTTATTCTACTTAAACATCTTAATCTCTTTTATTCTTCTTATTGTTCAAATTCTTTTTTTTCTTCTTTTTCATCTTATTTTTTTATTCTTCTTATTCTAATTTTACTTTTATTCTTCTTATTCTTTTATTCTTTTTTTTCTTTTTTTTCTTCTTTTCTTCTTATTCTTCTTATCCTTCTTATTCTTCGTATTAATCATATTTTTATTATTTTTTTGTTATTTTTTTATACTTCTTATTTATCTTATTCTTCTTATCCTTCTTATTCATATTATTATTATTATTCTTCTTCTTCTATTTCTTTTTATTCTTATTCTTCTTAATATTTTTATTTTTCTTATTCTTCTTATTCTTTTTATTGTTCTTATTGTTCTTATTCGTCTTATTCTTCTTTTTATTCTAAGTCTTCTAATTCTATTAATTTAGCGTATTCTTCTAATTCATCTTATTTTATTATATTTCTTATTCTTCTAATTCTTCTTATTTTATTATATTTCTTATTCTTCTTATTCTTCTTTTTAGTGTTATTCTTGTTACTCTTGTAATTATTTTTATTCTTCTTAAACTTCTTGTTCTTTTTATTATTCTTATAATTCTTATTCTCTTTATTCTTTTTATTCTTTTTATTCTTTTTTATAATCTTATTCTTTCTTATTTTTTTTCTTCTTATTTTCTCTTATTCTTCTTATTCTTCTTATTCTTTTTATTTTTCTAATTCTTCTTAATCTTGTTATTCATCTTATTCTTATTTTTTTTTAATATTTTTATACTTATATTTCTTCTTATTATTTTTATTTTTCTTATTATTCTTATTCTTTTTATTCTAATTATTCTTTTGATTCTTCTTATTCTTCATAATTTATTATTCTTATTATTCTTATTATAGTTATTATTCATAGTAATCTTATTATTATTATTTTTATTAATTTTTTTTATTCTTCTTATTTTTTTTATTCTTTTATTCTACTTATTAATGTTATTATTATTATTATTATTATTATTATTATTATTATTATTATTCTTCTTCTTCTAATTCTTCTTATTCTTCTTATTGTTCTTATTTTTTTATTCTTCTTATTCTTCTCATTATTATTATTATTCTTATTGTTATTATTCCTATTAGTCTTCTTATTCTTCTTTTCCTTTTAAGTCTTTTAATTCTTTTGATTCAGCTTATTCTTCTAATTCTTTTTATTCTTCTTATTCTTATTATATTTCTTGTTCTTCTTGTTCTTCTTATTATTCTTATTCGACTTTTTAGGATTATTCTTATTTTTCTTATTATTCTCCTTAATCTTCTTGTTCACTTTATTATTCTTATACTTTTTATACTTTTTATTCTTCTTATTTGTTTATCTTCATTTTAATCTTATTCTTATTATTCTTCTTTTTATTCTAATTCTTTTTATTTTTCTAATTCCTCGAATTCTTCTAATTCTACTTTTTCTTGTAATTCATCTTATTATTATTATTTTTTTAATCTTCTTATTCTTTTTATTCTTTTTATTCTTTTTATTCTTCTTTTTCTTCTTATTTTATTATTCTTCTTATTTTTCTTAATTTTATTAATCTTCTTATTCTTCGAAATCTTATTATTCTTCTTATTCTACTTATTATTCTTTAATTATTTTATTCTTCTTATTCTTATTATTCTTATTATTCTTATTATTTTTCCTTTTCTTCTTATTCTTTTTTTTCTTCTTTTATTCTTATTCTTCTTATTCTTCTTTTTGGTATTTTTCTTCTAAGTCTTCTTATTTTTATTATTCTTATTCTTTTTATTCTTCTTATTATTCTTTTTATATTAATTATTCTTATTATTATTCATCTTCTTATGATTTTTATTTTTCTTATTCTTCTTATTCTTCTTATTTTTCTTATTTTTCTTATTCTTCTTATTCTTCTTTTTTTCTTATTCTTCTTATTCTTCTTATTCTTCTTATTTTTCTTATAATTCTTATTCTTATTATTCTTCTTATACATATTATTCATTCTATTCTTGTAATTCTTTATCATCTTCTTATTTTTCTTTAACTTCTTTTTCTTCTTTTTATTCTTATTTTTCTTATTTTTATTATTCTTTTTATTATTCTTTTTCGTGTTATTCTTGTTATTCTCCTTGTTCATATTATTCATATCTTCTTATTCTTTTTATTTTTGTTATTGTAATTATTCCTTTTATTCTTCATATTCTACTTATAATCATATTATTATTGTTTCTTTTATTTTATACTTCTTATTCTTCTTATTCTTTTTATTCTTCTTATCATTATTATTATTATTATTATTATTATTATTATTATTCTTCTTCTTCTATTTCTTATTATTATTCTTATTCTACTTAATGATCATATTTTTCTTATTCTTCTTAGTCTTATTATTATTCTTATTATTCTTATTCTTCTTATTCATCTTATTCTTCATTTTATTCTAAGTGTTCTAAATCTATTGATTCAGTGTATTCTTATTATTCTTCTAATTCTTATTATTCTTCTAATTATTATTATTATTATTATTATATTTATTATTCTTCTTATTCTTCTTTTTAGTGTCATTCTTGTTACTCTTGTAATTATTTTTATTCTTCTTAATCTTCTTGTTATTTATATTATTATTATAATTCTTACTCTTTTTATTCTTTTTATTCTTTTTATTCTTTCTATTAATCATATTGTTCTTTTTTTCGTGTTTATTTTATCTTATTCTTATTTTTCTTCTTATTATTTTTATTTTTCTAATTCTTATAATTCTTCTAATTCTTCTAATTCTTATAATTCTTCTAATTCTTCTTAATCTTGTTATTCATTTTATTTTTATTTTTTTAATCTTTTTATACTTCAATATCTTAATATTCATTTTATTCTTCTTATTATTCTTATTCTTTTTATTCTTTTTATTTTTCTTAATCTTTTTTAGTCATTTTAGTATTCTTAATCTTATTATTCTTCTTATTCTTCTTATTCTTTTTCTTATTTTTGTTCTTCTTATTTATTTTATTATTTTTATTCTACTTATTCTTCTTATTCTTTTGATTCTTCTTATTCTTATTACCCTTATTATTCTTATTATTCTTCTTAATATTGTTATTATTCTTATTATTCTTATTATTTTTCTATTTTTTATTATTCTTCTTATTCTTCTTATTTTTTTAATTCTTTTTATTCTACTTATTCATCTTATTATTATTATTATTATTATTATTATTTTTCTTTTTCTAATTCTTCTTAGTCTTCTTATTTTTCTTATTTTTCTTATTGTTCTTATTTTTCTTATTCTTTTTATTCTTCTCATTCTTCTTTTTATTCTTATTGTTATTATTGTTATTATTCTTCTTATTTTTCTTATTCTTCAAATTCTTTTAATTTTTCTTATACTTCTCAATCTTCTTATTCTTTTTAGTCTTTTTATTCTTCTTATACATCTTAATCTTATTTATTCTTCTTATTCTTTAAATTCTCCTTATTCTTCTTTTTATTTTTATTCTTCTTAATATTTTTATTATTGTTATTTTATTATTCTTCTTATTCTTCTTATTATTCTTATTCTTCTTATTCTTCTTATTCTTCTTATTCTTCTTATTCTTCTTATTCTTCTTATTCTTCTTATTCTTCTTATCAATATTATTTATCTTATTATTATTATTATTCTTCTTCTTTTATTTCTTCTTATTATTCTTATTCATTTTAATAATCTAATTTTTATTATTTTTATTATTCTTTTTATTGTTCTTATTCTTCTTATTAAACCTATTCTTCTTTTTATTCTAAATCTTTTAATTTTATTTATTCAACGTATTCTTTTTATTCTTCTAATTCTTTTAATAATTATGATATTTCTTATTCTTATTCTTTTTATTCATCCTATTTTTCTTTTTATTGTAAATCTTTTAATTCTATTTATTCAACCTATTCTTTTTATTATTCTAATTCTTCTTATATTGATGATATTTCTTATTCTTCTTATTCTTCTTTTTAGTGTTATTCTTATTATTATTGTAATTCTTGTATTTCTTCTTAATCTTCTTGTTCTTTTTATTATTCTAATAATTCTTGTTTTTTATTCTTTTTATCTTTTTATTATTCTTATTTTTCTTAATTTTTTTTTTCTTATTTTATATTATTCTTCTTATTCTTTTTTACTTCTTACTCTTTTTATTTTTCTAATTCTTCTGATTCTTCTTAATCTTGTTATTCATCTTATTGTTATATTTTTTAATCTTTTTATACTTCTATTTTAGTGTTATTCAATTTTTTTTTCTTTTTATTCTTATTCTATTTATTCTTTTTATTTTTCTTAATTTTTTTAATCTTTTTATTCTTCTTAATCTTATTATTCTTATTATTCTTATTATTATTCTTCTTATTTTTAATCTTCTTTTTTATCTTATTCATTTTATACTACTTAATTTTTTTATTTTTTTGATTCTTCGTATTCTTATTATTAATTTTATTATTAGTATTTTTGTTATTATTCATATTATTCTTATTATTCATATTATTGTTCTTTTTTTTATTATTCTTCTTATCCTTGTTATTCTCCTTTTTTTTCTTATTCTTTTTATTCTACTTATTCATCTTATTATTATTATTATTATTCTTCTTCTTCTAATTCTTCTTAGTCTTCTTATTCTTCTTATTGTTCTTATTTTTCTTATTCTTCTTATTCTTTTAATCCTTCTTATTTTTTTTATTATTATTATTCTTATTTTCCCCATATTCTTCGTTTTCTTCTTAGTCTTCTAATTCTTTTGATTCAGTTTATTCTACTAATTCTTTTTATTCTTCTTATTCTTATTATATTTCATATTCTTCTTATTCTTATTATTATTTTTATTCTTCTTATTCTTCTTATTTTTTTTATTCTTCTTATTCTTCTTATTTTTTTTATTCTTATTATTCGTATTAGTCTTTTTAGTATTATTCTTGTTATTCTTTTTATTCTTCTTTATCTTTTTGTTGACTTTATTATTATTAGAATGGTTATTAATTTTATTCTTTTTATCCTTTTCAATCTTCTTATTCTTCTTTTTTTGATCTTCTTATTAATTTTATTCTTATTATTCAGCTTTTTATTCTTATTATTTTTATTCTTCTAATTCTTCTAATTCTTCTTTTTCTTATAATTCATCTATTCTTAGTTTCTTTTTAATCTTATTATTCTTTTTATTCTTTTTATTCTTTTTATTCTTTTTATTATTCTTATTCTTCTTATTCTTCTTATTGTTCGTATTCTTCTTATTTTTCTTATTATTCTTTTTATTCTTCTTATTCTGCCTATTCTTTTTATTCTTATTAATTTTTTTATTCTTGGTATTCATCTTATTCATCGTATTCTTCTTATTGTTCTTATTCTTATTCTTATTTTTCTTATTCATCTTATTATTTTTATTGTTTTTATTCTTCTTATTCTTCTTTTACTTCTTATACCTATTTTTCTTCTTATTCTTCTTTTACTCCTTATTCTTCTTATTTTTCATATTCTTCTAATTCTTCTAATTCTTCTTATTATTTTTATTCTTCTTAATCTTCATATTCTTCATATTCTTCATATTCTTCATATTCTTCATATTCTTCTTACTCTTCTGATTATTCTGATTCTTCTTATTATTCATATTTTCTTATTCTTATTATTCTTCATACAGTTTTATTCATCTTATTTTTTTTATTATTCTTATTTTCGATATGCTTCTTATTATTCTTATTATTCTTATTATTCTTTTTTTTTCTTATACTTCTTATTTTTCTTAATCTTCTTATTCTTCATATTCTTCTTATTCTTCGTATTGTTCTTATTCTTCTTATTCTTCTTATTCATCTTATTCTTCTTATTTTTCGTATTCTTCTTATTCTTCTTATTTTTCTCATTCTTATTTTTCTTCTTATTATTCGTATTATTCTTATTCTTCTTATTCTTTTTATTCTTTTTATTCTTTTTATTCTTTTATTCTTCTTATTCTTTTTATTTTTCTTATTCCTATTATTCTTCTTTTCTTCTTCTTCTTCTTATTCTACTTATTCTTTAAATTATTCTTTTTATTATTATTCCGCATATTCTTAGTATTCATCTTATTTTTCTTATCCTACTTATTATTATTGTTCTTCTTATGCTTCTTCTTCGTGGTATTTTTGGTATTCATCTTATTCTTATTATTCTTATTATTCTTATTATTCTTTTTATTATTCTTTTCTTCTTATTCTTTTTATTCTTCTTTTCTTATAATTATTTTTTTTATGTTTCTTACTGTGCTTATTCTTTATTCTTCTTAATCTTTTTATTATTGTTTCTCTTCTTTATCTTCTTATTTTTCTCATCCTTCTTATTATTCTTAGTATTATAAATCTTATTATTCTTATTATCCATCTTATTCATCTTATTCTACTTATTTTTCTAATTCATCTTATTCTTCATATTCTTTTTATTCTTTTTATTCTTCTTAATTTTCGTATTCTTTTTATTCTTCTTATGCTTCTTATTCTTCTTATTCTTCTTATTCTTCTTATTCTTCTTATTCTTCATATTCTTTTTATTTTTTTTATTCTTCTTATTATTTTTATTCTTCTTATTATTCTTATTCTTCTTATTATTCTTATTCTTCTTATTATTCTTATTCATCTTTTCTTCTTGTTCGTCTTATTCTTCTTACACTTGTTGTTATTATTATTTTTTTTTATTCTTCTCATTCTTCTTATGCTTCTTATTCTTTTTATTCTTCATTTTCTTCTTATTCTTCTTATTCTTCTTATTCTTCTTATTCTTATTATTCTTCTTATTCTTCTTTTTTTTTATTTTTATTCTTATTCTTTTTTTCTTCTTATTCTTATTATATTTCTTATTCCTCCTATTCTTTTTATTCTTCTAGTTCTTCTAAGTTTTCTTATTCTTCTTATTCATCTTATTCTTCTTATACATTTTATTCTCTTATTCTTATTTTTATACTTATTCTTCTTATTCTTTATATTCTTCTTATTTTTATAATACTCCTTATTCTTCTTATTCTTTTTATTCTTCTTATTTTTATTATTCTTATTATTCTTTATTTTTGTGTTATTCTTGTTATTTTTATTCTTCATATTATTCTTATCTTCTTATACTTTTTATTCTTCTTATTTTTCTTATTCTTCTTATTCTTCTTATTTTTCTTATTTTTCTTATTCTTTTTATTCATCTTATATTTCATATACTTCTTTTCCTTCATATTATTTTGATTCTTCTTAATATTCTTAATATTCTTATTTTTGTATACTTCTTATTCTTCTTATTCTTATTATTCTTATTATTCTTCTTATTTATCTTCTTATTATTATTCTTTTTTACGTGTTATTCTTGTTATTCTTCTAATTTTTCATATTCTTCTTAAAATTCATATTCTTTTTATGCTTATTATCCTTCGTATTCTTCATATTCATTTTATTCTTCTTATTTTTATTTTACTCATTATTATTCTTCTTATTCTTCTTATTATCTTTTTCGTGTTATTCTTGTTATTCTTCTTATTCGTATAATTCTTATCTTCTTATGCTTTTTTATTCTTCCTATTCTTATTATTCTTCTTATTCTTATGATTCTTCTTATTCATTTTAATCTTTTAATTATTCTTTTTATTCTTATTTTTATTATTCTTCTCATTCTTCTTTTTCTTTTTATCCTTCGTATTTTTCTTATTCTTTTATTTTTGAAAAATTTATTTTATTATTATACCCTCTTTATGCGGAGGAATACTTTTTTTACAAATTAGATATACCATTTTCCCTTTTACACCCTTTCTTGCAAAACAAAATATTCATGCATGGAAATATAATAAATTTACAATATATCTTCTATGTTAACCTATGCTTTGTAATGACTTTTATTAGGTGTTTATTGCCATTCTGAAACATTTGTTGCGCTTGTATCCAGCTGGATTTGCCATCTTTTCCTATCTTTCTTCCCATCCTCCTCGGCTCCTTTAGACTTCTCCGCATCTTGCCATTTTCCCATTCTCTTTCCACATTTCAAGTTTCTACCGCTCCCCACTTACTATACCTTTTATGAAGCTTACTTGCAGACCACCCCCATAGCATGTGATGCTTAACCTCATACAGACACTTGACTCACCCACTACTACTTACCGAAACTCAACCTACCACCACTCAAAAACACTTGACCTATTCCTGCAAGCATGCTATCTGTTTGACTTGACCAGTCCAGTACTACTTGCCAAACTCAACCTACCACCACCCACCAATCCTCATACAGACACATAACATCTTATGACACTTACCATTAGACCATTGTATCTCTTCTTTATAGACTCTTGCAAGCATGCTAACCATATCTCTTATTTACAGACACATAACATCTTATAACACTATTGGTAGACCTCCTCATACATGCTGCAACCATCTTTCAAATGCTTTTCTACTCCTTAATCCTGCAAAATTAAAACCCAAACAGCAAATACAATATACATTACACTTTCTTGTTCCAGATATAAGCTTCTACCTCCTTGCTCCTACCTACCTGTTGTAACTTTCTACCTTTTACCGCCTTCACTTTTCACTTATAGACACATCTTATAGATATTTACAGCAAGATTACAAACTCAACTTGCTGACCACCCGCCTGACATTTACTACAAATTTTTACAGACTCTATACAATTGACTTAATACATGAGAAGAACATTCTACAACCGTCTGGATTTTTAGATGCTTTTCTGCTTCATATTTCTGCAAAATTAAATCCCAAAACAGCAGATACAATATACATTTCACCTCCTGTGCCGGCTATATACTTCTGCCTTCTTAGTCCTGCATGCCTACCATACCTTTATGCCTATTACAACCTTCGCATGCACTTACAGACACAACCCGACTCTTAGACTATCCTGCCTAGGCTTGTCCTTTTCAGCCCGTACTAATTTATAGGTATTTACATCAGATTTACAGACTCAACTTACTGACCCTCACTTTATATCCATTACACAATTTTACAGACTCTATAAAACCGACATAATATATAAGTAAAACAAATTGTTATCTTTTTCACTTTTAGGCTTTAGGCTCCACCTGCAGAAAATTAACCTTCCTCCTACATATCTATTATTAATCTGCCCAATAACTACTCATTCTCTCTCTGTTCCATGCCTTCTATTTACTGGCCCGTACCCATAATGGGGTCCCATTATATTCTCCATATTTAATTTTCTATATCTTTCGTATTAAGCCAGCTGACCATTTTATGTATTTATCCTCTCAGGACTAGGAAGAACTACAATTTTCCCCGGCCTCCACCTGTGCTTAACTCAATAAGCTGCAAAATAAAGATTAGTGAACTTATTAAACATAAAACGATTTTAGCTCGCTTATGCTAACTTCCTTTTAATTTTTTTATTTTTAATCTTTAAATTTTTGAACCCTAATGTAAGGAAATTCATTTTATCTAATCATATTAATCCTTTATACCTATCAGGAATATTATTCTTATCAAATTTCTTAGTGTCTTTTCTCATACCTTTTTCTGCTAGTTTATCTGCTAATGCATTAACCTCCCTAAATATGTGAGTTATTTCCACTCTAAATTCAATTACTAATTTTCTAATCTTACTGATATCCTCCTCCAACCTTCATAGCTCTATTTTCTCTTGCACTAAGTCTACCAATAAGCTTGAATCCACCTAGTTTTGAATGTTTCGGAATCCATTTTCTTTACAGATTTGTAGACCTTTATGTAAGGCCATTATTTCTGAGTGTAGAGCTGAAGAGGCTATTCCCCTCATTTATTATTACTCCTCCACCACCTGCAACTCCCATATCTCTTTTAAAGCTCCCGTCAGAATTCAGAATTAGACAACCCCCTGGGGGTTTTTTCCAACTGACAAGTTTAATAATTGGTGATTTTCTAATACTTATTGAATGGTCCCATGTCCTCTTTTTGTCCTCATCTATCCCCTTGTTTTTTGATTTTACCAGATTGCATGCCGAGATGAATTAGCTTTCTCTTTTAATTTCTTCTAGTATATTTGTAGAACTCATCGGTATGTTTTCAAATCTGCTTTTATTTCTAGCTTCCCATAAACACCATACTGCTATATGAGGAATACAATTCCTAAACCAATTAAGTATTTTATTCTTTGTTTGCTTTTGACTCCAACTTTCCAAGCCGACTTTAAGATTTCTTGCATCTTTTTATATTTCTGCTTCTGTTTCTAATTTACCCCACAACTTTATGGCTAACTTTCCTGTTGAGCGAAAATGCTCGATGATCTCTATTTCCATCCTGCAGCATTCGCATCTAGAGGATAGCTTTATTCCCTTCCTTTGTATATTATCATATACCGAGACTGCATTTGCATGAAGTTTCCACATAAATGGATTTATTTTTTGTGGGATCTCTTTTATCCATATTCTTTCAAATCTCACATGGGATTGACTTTTTTTTCTTACCAGATTTTCGTAGTTTTTAATGTGAAAATTCCCTGCACATTAAGCTTCCATTTCCACCCTTTGCTGGTCAATATTGCATGATTTTCTACAATATTTTGCTGTTTACTCATCAGCTTCTAGCTTTTTGATGCATTTTTTTGGATTATTAGGCTTATCTCCTAAACCATATCAAGATTTAATATATGATGCCCAAAAACTTCCATTTTCTTTTAGCCTCCACCAATTTTTATAGGCCCGTGCTTTAGTTATATCACTTAGTGCTAAGAATCATAAACCAGCCTCTTCCTTTGGATAACAAAGCTCCTGCCATTTTTTCCAAAGAGTTTTATTCTTTCCGTCTTTTTTTCAACATAAAAAATTTTCCATGTCTTTTTCTAATTTTCTAACTATATTTTTTGGCGGATGAATCAACATTAATATATGTGTCAAAGAGCTTTGTAACACGTGCGTAATAAGCATGATCCTTCCTGCCATGCTCAGTAAATCCACTTTCCAACTCATGATTTTTTGCTTCATCTTATCCACTAAAAATGATGAATAATCTTCCTTCACCCTTCTTCATAAATTGGACATCCTAAATACATTAAAGCTCACCTCTTTTGCACGAAACCTATAATCCTTTAAACCCCCTGGGCGATATTTTCTGATGGTGCCCTTGCCATGATAAATTGACATTTATTCTTGTTCAATGTTTGTCCTATTTCTTCCTCCATGGTTTGCATTAGCCTCATCATGTTTTGCATAGATCTGCTACTAGCTTTTGTGAATATGATAACACCATCCGCATATGTCAGACAACTCACAGTAGGGGTCTATCTTGGTTGCTTGAATGAAACAATCCTACCCATTCCCATTTCCTCTTTTAAATTAACAATGAGTAATCTAAATATATATTAAATAAAGATGGAGAAAAAGGATTCCCTTGCCTGAGTCCTCTTGTGGGTTTGAATTCACCACCTACCTATCCATTTACTAGGATTTTGACCCATACACTTGAGACGCATCTGTGCACAAGATCTATCCAATATTCTGAAAAACTCATTTTCCTCATTAGGTAACATAATATGTCCAATTCTACTCTATCAAATGCTCTTGACAAATCTAGTTTAAAAATTACATTAGCTCCTATCAATTTTGATCCTATTTCCCTCATCATTTCAGATGCTAAATTAATATTCTCCATCATTAGTCTGTTCTTTATGAACCCTACTTGTTCAGGCGATATAATATTAGGAAGAATATTACTAATCTTGTTCTATAATACCTTCGTTAATATCTTGAATGATGTATTACATAAACTAATTAGCCTATAATCCTCTTCCCTCTGTGGGTTATCCTTTTTTTGGTATCAATACAATATAGGAACTAGCCCATGACTTTGAAATGTCAGCACCGGAAAAAATCCATTCAATGGCCACGAGATATCGGTTTTAATAGTACTCCAACTAAGTTGGAAAAAACCATTATTCCGGCCATCAGGGCCTACAATGCTATCTTCGTCGGCACTGAAAACTGCCTCTCTAACCTCTTCTTCCCTCGGGGGGTCACCCAATGATTTATTTTCCTCTTCTGTTACTCTTTTCTCAATTTTTCCCATTAGCGTATTTCTTTTAGCCGTGTATTGCCCACATAAGAGATTTTAAAAATAAATATGCAATACATTTTTTAGCTCACCCTCTTTTTCGATCCATTCCCCATTTTCAGATCTAATCCCTTTTCTTTTACTTTTTTGTATTTTGATTTTTTCCATTGCATTACAAAAGTGCGTATTCATATTTTTATTTCCATCTTTAAGCCACTTGACTTTTGTCCTCTGCTTCCAGAAAACTTTTTCTAAGTGCATCCAAAGTGTCAATTCTGCTTTAGCTTTACTGACTTTAATTTTGGCTTCGTTGCTAGAATTTTTTTCATATTCTAATTCTAGGGTAGTCACCTCTTGTTCTGCTTTCTGTATCTTTCTGGTATTATTACCAAAAACTTTCTTATTCCATTTATTCAATACCCATCGTAGATTTCGTAATTTTTGAGCCCAAATTTGCATCGGGTTTCCCGAGGCTGATTTTTTCCATGCTTCTCTTAGCACTTTATCATAATCCTTATGCAATCCCCACATATTTTGAAAGTTAAATCTTTTATGTCTGCCTTCACTTTTTTGGAAAGTCAATAGAAGTGGGCTGTGATCTGAACATGTTCTATTTAAATGTTTAACCTTTATTCTTCCCAGCTTGTCCAACCATTGAGAGTTAAAAAGGACTCTATCAAGCCTAGACCAGATTACCCATCTCCTCTTCAGGTTATTACACCATGTGTAATTGGACCCTAAAAAATCTATCTCTAAAAGATTCGCGTTGGCAATAGCCTCATTAAATTGAGCTATTGCAACCGGATCTGGAGGTCTTCCTCATAGTTTTTCATTAATATTTCTAACTGCATTAAAGTCACCTCCGATAATCCACGGTAAATTTTTTGCAGCTAGAATCTCTATCTCCTTCCATAGCACTTTTCTTCCTTTTTTTCATATTTTTCACATATACTATTGAGAAGATTAATGCTAACTATTTTTGAAAATTAAAGCTGATTATTTGTTCAGCTTCTGCCAAGATCTCTATATCTATAGTTTTGCTCCACATAACCCATAACTTATTGTTTTAGTTCGAAAAAGCTTTATCTAACCAATCATTCCTTTCTATTTTACTATTTGATTTCTATCTACCATAGGTTCGACTAACACAACTATTTTTAAGTTATGAATTTTACCAAGTTTTCAAATTCTATTTATTGTTGGGGTGTTTGTCACCCCTCTTATATTACAATACAAACTATTAAACATATCTATATATCTTTTACTTGTGCTCTTATAGTGCATTTATTTTCATACATCATGTTTATATATTTTTTCTTGTTTCTTGGTGTCTTACTTGAGCTAGTGGGAACTAATTCATATCTTTTTAGTACGCACATCTTTTCTAAGCTTCTTCCCATTTCCTTGATTTTTTCCTGTGTTGTTTTCATGTCCTCTGGTATCCCCTTATACCTATCCTAATTTTGAGATGTTAAATCATTAGAGGTTACAATATTATTCTGCTTATCTTTCTCTTTTTTATTAATAATATAAGGCCAACTTTTTAACTCCGATTCTTCCACCAATAATAAATCATCATCTTCCTAGTTAAGCACATTTATATTTTCCTCTAACTCTACCATTCCTCTACCACAGCTCCTCTTCCTTCTAGTGTATGTCTCCCATTTTTCCCCCTCCCCTCTCTCTCTACCGTTTCGGCCCCCCTCTTCATTTCCTCAAGCCATTCCTTAATTTCTTCTCTTTTCTTCCTTCCTAAAGCCCTTCCCCTTTCCATCTCTACCTCCTCCTCTCTATATTTGCCCCCCCCTCTCTCTCCCTCTCACTTATATTTTTAACCTAGCTAAGCTCTCTCTCCTCTACCCCTCATTCTTCCTTGCATTCTTTATCTCCTGCCCATTCTATTTCTTGGTCTTTCTTCTACTCTACCCCCTTCTCAACCTTCTGTTTTTTTACCTCTTCACCTACTCCCTCCCCTCCATATCCGTTCTTACCCACATTTTCCTACCCTTCCTAGTTCCTTTTCTCATTTTCCATACCATACAATTCTTCTGTCCATGTCCTAGTTTAAGGCAGCTTAGGTAGTATTTTGGCATGGCTTCTGTTACAACTTACTATCAGAAGCCATTAGATAAGTTAGTGCCTATCCACACCCTAGTCAGCCAAGGGCACTTGAGGTTGATTTCAACACTTATTCTTGCTATGCTTGGCCTAGTAATCAAGGCCGTGGGTTCATCCAGTAGCAATGGAGTACCCAAACATAGAGCCATCGAGTAGAGAGTATGCTTATTGAATAGATGAATGAGAAGCTTGAGCAAAGAGAACCATACCGGTGTAAGAGGGGACTCCTCCAATTGCGAAAATTTAGGCATCCACTTGAAAACCCGCATTGGGTATCCCACAATGCTCCACGTTCCTTTTAGCCACACTCTAAGGAAATCATCCTCTTCTTTGAATTGTAGGAGAGTGTACTAGCCATCATAATTAGCCACCTTAACCCTTTCACACAGTTTCAAGGAAGCCACAAACTCATATATATCTTTAAACTCTGGTCTTCATGCGAAAATTTCCATATAAGGGTGAGTTTGAATGGAGCAACAAGCTTGTTCATCTCCTCCTTCGAAAAAATAAATCAATGGGATGCCATTTTTTGGATCAAACTTCGGACAGATACCCGATAGTTCCTTAATATTATATGTAAAAGATTTTTTAATGAAAAGGGAGATAATTGGCTCCATTTCTAGCTTCAAGTTGAGCTTTTTATTGCACAACAATAGAGTTTTCTCTCTTTAGAACAATAATTTCTCTCTCTAAAAGTTGAGAGCATTTTTTCAAAAAACTTCTTCTAGTTCTTTTTTTCTTCTTATTCTTATTATTATTATTATTATTATTATTATTATTCTTATTCTTATTCTTATTATTCTTCTTATTCTCCTTATTCTCCTTATTCTTCTCAATCTTCTTATTCTTCTTATTCTTCTTATTATCCTTATTCTTCTTAATCTTCTTATTCTTCTTATTCTTCGTATTCTTCTTATTCTTCTCATTCTTCTTTTCCGTGTTATTCAAGTTATTTTTCTTATTTTTATTATTCTTATTAGTCTTCTTATTATTTTTATGCTTCTAATTCTTCTAATTCTTCTTTTTCATGTTATTCTTCTTATTCTTCTTATTCTTCCTATTCTTCTTATCCTTCTTATTCTTATTCTTCTTATTCTTCTTATTCTTCCTATTCTTCTTATTCTTCCTATCCTTCTTATTCTTCTTATTCTTCCTATCCTTCTTATTCTTCTTATTCTTCCTATCCTTCTTATTCTTCTTATTCTTCCTATCCTTCTTATTCTTCTTATTCTTCTTAGTCTCTTATTTTTATTATACTTTTTATTCTTTTTATTCTTATTTTTATTATTCTTGTTTTACTTCTTATTTTTTCTATTCTTCTTATTCTTCTTTTTCATGTTATTCTTCTTATTTTTTTTTTCTTCTTAATCTTCTTATTCTTTTTATTCTTCTTATTCTTCTTATTCTTCTTATTCTTCTTATCATTTTTATTCTTCTTATTCTTCTTATTCTTCTTATTTTTCTTATTCTTCTTATCTTTCTTATTCTTCTTATTCTTCTTATCTTTCTTATTCTTCTTATTCTTCTTATCTTTCTTATTCTTCTTATTCTTCTTATTCTTCTTATTCTTCTTATTCTTCTTATTCTTCTTATTCTTCTTATTCTTCTCATTCTTCTTAGTCACTTATTTTTATTATTATTCTTATTCTTTTTATTCTTCTTATTTTTATTATTCTTGTTTTTCTTCTTATTTTTTCTATTCTTCTTATTCTTTTATTTCATGTTATTCTTCTTATTTTTTTATTCTTCTTAATCTTCTTATTCTTTTTATTCTTCTTATTCTTCTTATTCTTCTTATCATTTTTATTCTTCTTATTCTTCTTATTCTTCTTATCTTTCTTATTCTTCTTATTCTTCTTATCTTTCTTATTCTTCTTATTCTTCTTATTCTTCTTATTCTTCTTATTCTTCTTATACTTCTTATACTTCTTATTCTTCTTATTCTTCTTATCTTTCTTATTCTTCTTATTCTTCTTATCTTTCTTATTATTCTTATTCTTCTTATTCTTCTTATTCTTCTTATTTTTCTTATTCTTCTTATTCTTCTTATTCTTATTATTCTTCTTATTTTTTTTATTCTTCTAATTATTTGTATTATTCTTATTCTTCTTATTCTTGTTTTTTTATAAAGGGTTTTTTTATTAATATAACCATCTCTTTTGGCGGAGGAATACCATTTTTACAAACTAAAATCTACCCTTTTCCCTTTTACACCCTCTTTCTCAAAAAATAAAAAAAAGCAATACATATTTTAAATTTTCAAATCAAACCCTTTTTTTGTCTTGTTAACAATGGGGTTTAAGTTAGTTTTTATGCTAGCCCTCAGAATTTGCTAATATGAAAAAACATTTGCAATTGAATTTTAGAACTTTTCTTCCTCTACTTTCTCCTATCATGAGCTTCTGTTGCTTTCCCTTTTTCCATTATTCTTTCTTGGCTTTGAGATTCCAGAGGTCCACTTTCCAGATGTGACCACCCAAATCCCAAATTCTCAATCAAACACTGCTTCTAGAATTCAGACATTTATACAAACAATCTAGCATATTTCAAAGACCACATGCACAGACATTTATACAAACACCCAGCAGCCACAGACTCATTTTTACAGCCTCTAACGCATCTCATTGCAGACATTTATACAAACACCTTATAGGCTCTGGCTCCCTATTACAGACGTGGCTGTACGAACTCACTGAAACCATCTAGTTTCCATCCCCAGTCCCTTGTTTCTGCAGAATATTTCAAGAACTATATAGTAAACTTACTTGTCCTTACCAGATTCGTTACCAGATTCGTTAAAAACTCTAAACTAGTCGCATGTGTAAAAAATAGAAAATACATTAACAATACATCAAGAACTAGTCGCATGTGTGAAAAAATCTCTAAACATAACTGTCCTTACCGGAATCGTTAAAAGTTCCTGCAAAAATAGAACATACAGTAACAATATTTAAGCAAAATTTACAAATTAACCATACTTCTTTAAATGTTCCTGTTCCTGCAAAATTTTCTGCAATCAAAAATTTAAGAAAATATGTTTCTGCAGATACATGTTCCTGCTTATCCATACACATTTAATAATTAAATAAAGCTGCAATTAACATCTATGAATTCCTTAGGTCCCTATACTGCCTCCTTATTTCTGTAGGAAAATGCAGAAATAGACAAAGAGGAAACCCCCAGGCCAACCCCCATCTCTTGCACACTATATCTCTACCCTCACCAGGTTAGGCTACTCGGGTCCTGCAGCAACATTCCCCCTTTAATCCTATATCCTATGTACCATCTATTTGCCTACATAATCTAACATATGGAACTGCCATTTTATCCAGCTTTTCCATTCCTGTAAATTTATTAGGAATATCATGCTCATCAAATTCTTGCATACCTCTAAGCATGCCCTCCTTTGCTAGTTTATCCGCAAGTGCATTGGCCTCCCTATATGTATGTGAAATTGTTGCCTCTAGATCTTTCATTAATTTCCTTATATTTTCCGTGTCTTCTTCATATCTCCACATTTGCAGTCTTTTTGATGCTAGCCCTTCCACCAACTTTGAGTCCACTTGAATTTGAATCTTTTTAAGATTCAGCCTTTTGAATATATGAAGCCCCCTAAGCAAGGCTTGGATTTCTGATTGTAGGGCGGAATTAGCTTTATCTTTCATAGTGAAAGCACTTATAATCAAACCTTGTGCATCCCTGATGACACCTCCTCCACCAGCTATTCCCATATCCCTATTAAAACTTTTGTTCGTATTGAGAGCCAACATTCCATTTGGTGGTTTAGTACAAGAAACTTTCTTTAGACCCAACCACCCTTCTTTTTTTAATACTCAGCCCCCATTGAATTCTTAGTATTTTTGATGTATCAATGTTACCAGTCTTAATCGGTTTTAATGCAGAAATAATTGAGATTTCCTTTTTTATATCTTTTAGAATTTCTTCTGAATTCATCCGTACTCCTTCAAACCTACTTCCATTTCTAGCTTTCCATATGCACCAAATAGATACCGAGGGAACGTTACTCCTAAACCAAGCATGAACCCGGCTTCTAGTTTTCTCCACATTCCAGTGTATCAGTCTATCCTCTAATTTGTCCTCTTTTAGCTGTCCACCTTCCAGCTGTCTCCATATCTCCTTTGCTATCTTCCCTTTCAAAAAGATATTATCCGTACTTTCTATCTTTGAGTGGCAACATTCAAATCTTGACACCAATTTTATAACTTGCTTATGTATATTTAAATTTATTGGTGTGGCCTATATGAGCGTCCTCCACATTAGTGTTTTCATTTTCTGTGGGATATCATTTTTCCAGAACTCTTTAAAAATCGGTCTATGTTTGTGTTTTTTCCTAATTATATTCTTTGCTGATTTAAGAGTAAATTTCTCTTCTGCATTTGGTGTCCATTTCCATCCACTTTTATTTAATCTAGAGTGAGCTTCTACTAAATCTTTTTGCTTTATCATTGACTTCCAGGCTTTAGATGCTTTCTCCGAATCTTTGAATTGTTCTTTTTCCCATTCATACTTGACACGCATAAACCTTGCCCACATGCTATCATTTTCTTTCAACCTCCACCAACTTTTGCAGGCCCATGCACTAGCCATATCTGTAATACTTGTAAATCCCAAACCTGCCTCCTCCTTGGGAAAGCATAGGTCCTCCCATTTTCGCCAGTGTAGTTTTGGCCTACCATCCCTTTTTCCCCACAAGAAGTCTGCCATTTCTTTTTCTAGACTCTTTATAGTCTTTTTTAGAGGATACATGATGGTTAAAATATGTGCGAGTGAAACTTGTAATACATGCGTAATCAATGTAATTCTACCCTCCATACTTAAGGAATTTTAATTCTAGCCCGATATTTTTCCTTTCATTCTCGTCACCTGGTAACTTAAATATTTTTCTCTTAGTCTCCCCTCAAAAATGGGACAGCCCAGGTACATTAATGCACCTTTCTTTTGGGTAAAGCCCGTAATATTTATAACTCTTTGAGTAGTTTTATCTGGTGCTTTTTCCACGAGCATAAATTGACACTTCTTAATATTTAGAGTTTGACCTATTTCCTCTTCTAGCATGTGCAATAATTCCATCAAATTAACAAGAGATTTCCTACTGGTATTTGTAAAAATGATCACATCATTTGCATATGCCAAACAATAGACTCGTGGAGTGTTCTTAGGTTGCTTGAACAATATAATTTTCTCTTTTTCCATTTTATCTTTTAAATTTATCAGCAATGATTCCAAGTAGATATTGAATAAATAGGGTGATAGTGGATCTCCTTGCCTTAGCCCTCTTACAGGTTTAAACTCCTCCCCAATTTCCCATTTATTATGATTCTAACCCACAAGCTTGATATACATCTATATATCAAATCTATCCAAAATTATGAAAAGCCCATCTTACGCATTATATAGCATAAGATTGACCATTCTACCAAGTCAAATACTTTTGACAGGTCAAGTTTTAAGACCAAATTATGACCCTTTACTTTGACTCCAATCTCTCTCATTATTTATGATGTCTGGCTAATATTTTCCATTATCAGTCTATTTTTAACAAAACCCGATTGTTCTTGTGAAATTATGTTAAGAAATATATCACTTAGCCTATTTTGTAACAACTTTGTTAAGATTTTATATATTGAGTTACACAGGCTAATTGGCCAGAAATCTTCGCATTTTTGTGGATGTTCACCTTTAGGAATAAGCACAATAAACGAGCTTGCCCATGATTTTGTAATTTCTGCTCCTGCATATATGCAGTTTATAGCCTGTATCAAATCTATTTTGATAATATGCCAGCAAATTTGAAAAAATGCATTGTTCCAGCCATCTGGACCAGCCGCACTATCTTTATTCATACTAAATACAGCAACCTTCACCTCCTCCTCATCTAGAAATTCAGCCAGCTTCTTATTATCTTCATCCGTGACTTGATGTTTTATTTTCTGTAGCAAGCTGTTTCCTTCTCTCATCACATTTTCGCACAAGTGTAATTTTAAATATTCTTCTAATTGTGTTTTTACCTCCTCTTCTTTTTCAACCCATTTACCCTCTAAATTTTTTATAGCTTTAATTTTTTGTTTTTGGTATTTAATTTTTGCCATAGGGTGAAAGAATCTAGTATTATTATCTCCTTCCTTAAGCTACTTAATTCTAGCTCTCTGTTTCCAGAAAACCTCTTCCATGTTTATACTAAGTCTCAATTCTGCCTATGCTCGACTTAATTCTACTCGTCTCTCCTCATTTTGATCTCTCTCATATTCTATTTCACTCTTCTCCACCCTTTCCTCCACCTTCTTTATATTTCTATTGATATTCCCAAATACTTCTTTATTCCATGTAATTAAACTAAATCTTAACCTATGCATTTTTGTCGCTAAAACTTGCAGTGGGTTCCCTGTAGCCTTTTCCATCCATATTTTCCTTACTACTTCTTCAAAATTATGGTGCAGACCCCACATATTCTGAAATTTAAAAGTTTTTATGGGCTTATAGTTATTCTGGTAAGTCAAGAGTATAGGACTATGATCAGAACAAGTTCTATTTAAATGCTTAAGAGTTGTAGATCCATGTAAATCTACCCATTTCACATTGAACAAAAACCTGTCTAGTCTTGACAAGATCGCTCCCCGCTTCTTCCAGTTATTGCACCATGTATATCTTGCCCCTAAGAAATCAACATCAATAAGATTTGCATTAGCAATCGCCTCATTAAAATGTGACATCGCCTCTACATCCGGATGTCTTCCTCCTTTTTTCTCACTAGGACTTCTTATTACATTGAAGTCTCCACCAATAACCCAAGGAAGATCATTCACCACTATTTCCTCCATGTCCTGCCATAACATTTTCCTCCCTTCCTTGGAGTTTTTCGCATAAACTGCCGACATTAAAAATTATGTATGACTGATAACTTTGAAATGTATTACTTGATCTGCATCCTTTAATATTATGATTTCTATCATCCTATCCTACATGACCCAAATTTTTTCATTCATATTCACTATGGCATTATCAAACCCAATCAGTTTTTTATATTGATCTAATTTATTCTTATCTACCATTGGTTCGGTTATAATTACAATCTTTAGTTTATAAATTTTAATAAGCTTTTTCATTCTGTTTAGGGTGGATGTGTTGGCCACCCCTCTTATATTCCAATATATATCTCTATCCATGACCTGCTGATTTAGTCTGCGCTCTTGCCCTACGCTTTGATTCATGTTCCATATTCATGCATTTCTTCATGTTCCTCGGGGGTCTTATGGCGCTAATTGCATAAACCGGTTCAATCCTTTTATCCTTTAAACTTTTTCCAAGGTGTAAAGCCATTGTTTTAATCTCCTCCATAGCCTCTTCTCTTGTACAGGAATCCCATCTTTTTATGGCCATTACCAGATCATCTTTAGGATTGTTTATTTCCTGCCTTTCCATAGCCTTGCTATGAATTGGGAAATCACAGCTTTTTACCTCAAATTCTTCTTCTAAAAATTCCAGCACATCTGTATCAATCCAGCATAAGTCTTCTTCTTTGTCTCTCACACTCCTCTTGCTCCTAACCTTCCTAGCCTGCCTCTTATTAGAATTAGGAAAGACCCAATCCTGCTGGAATTTTGTTCCTAATACTTCACCAAGTATGCAAACCTCCTTAGTCGGGGGCTTCTCTCCTCCTTCCATGTCTTCACTTCCTCCTTGGCTTTGCCTTCTCCCTCTACTACTCCTTTCCGAGTCAAAACCTCTCCCCCCGCCTGAGCTTCTAGCATCACTCCTTGGAGGTACTTCATTTGGGATATCATTAGAGAGCAAAGGAGGTCCTATACTCAGGCTCCCCTTCCTCCTCCATTTCTATATTCTTCCCCTTGCTCCACTTTCATTGCCATACTCTTTGCTGTCCAAGCCCATCCTACAGTCTTCTTCACCATGCCCCATTCTTTTACATGTCATACAATATGTAGGAAGGTATTCGGGAACAATGGTTTGCCAAAACCCTATGTTGACATCACTTCTTATCCATAGTTTGTGTGGGAGCGTTGATAACAAATTCGTTTCAATGCATACGCGAGCACTATGAGGTCTTGATATCGAGGTAGTAGCCTCGTCCATCTGCATCGGTTTACCCACACACGAGGCGATTGAGAAGAGAGCAGCTTTGTTATAGAAAGTTAGAGGAAGATTATGGAGTAGAAACCATACCGGTGCAATAGGCGACTCTTCCAGCGGGGTGAATTCATTCGTCCATTTAAGCATACGCATAGGAAAGCCATTGATAAACCACATACCTCGCATCCATATTCTATAGTAATCATCCTCCTCCGTGAGTTGCAGGAAAACATGTTTGGAGTCGAAGTCTCCTATTTTTGCTACCCCTTTGAGCCTTAGTGAGGTTAGGAAGTCCCGAATGTCTTTGGAGCTCGGTCTACCATGAGAGAACTTACCAACCAAGGTCAACTCAAATGGTTCTGCCATTTTCGGGAGTTCAAAGGGAGAAAAAAATACCACCGGTAGTTTCTGTTTTTTCCCAAATAGAGGGGATATGAGCGCGGGCCCTTTCAGTATTGAGGCAAATGACTTCCTATGAGTTAGGAATTCCTCTTGCCCCATTTTGAGCTCAAGATTGGCTATTTCCTGCCCAAGATGGAGGTTTTCTCTATCTAGAATTTGGATTTTCTTTTTCTAGAAGTTGAGAGCATTTTTCCTGTAACTATTTTATGTATGTATCTTCTTATTCTTGTTATCTTGGTATTCATCCTAGTCTTCTTTTTTTTCTTTTTCTTCTTATGATTCTTATGCTTCTTATTTTTCTTATTTTTCTTATTTTTCTAATTCTTCTTATTCTTCTTATTCTTCTTAATCTTTTTATTCTTCTTATTATTCTTATTCTTCTTATTCTTCTTATTCTTCTTATTCTTCTATTTCTTCTAATTTTACTTATTCTTTTAATTAGTCTTATTTTTCTTATTCTTATTATTCTTGGTTTTCTTGGTTTTCATCTTATTCTTCTTATTCTTCTTATGCTTCTTATTCTTCTTATTCTTCTTATGCTTCTTATTCTTCTTATTCTTCTTATGCTTCTTATTCTTTTTATTCTTCTAAAGCTTCTTATTTTTCTTATTCTACATGTTTGGAGTCGAAGTCTCCTATTTTTGCTGCCCCTTTGAGCCTTAGTGAGGTTAGGAAGTCCCGAATGTCTTTGGAGCTCGGTCTACCATGAGAGAACTTACCAACCAAGGTCACCTCAAATGGTTCTGCCATTTTCAGGATTTCAAAGGGAGAAAAAAATACCGCCGGTAGTTCCTGTTTGTTCCCGAATAGAGGGGATATGAGCGCGGGCCCTTTCAGTATTGAGGCAAATGACTTCCTATGAGTTAGGAAATCCTCTTGCCTCATTTTGAGCTCAAGATTGGCTATTTTCTGCCCAAGATGGAGGTTTTCTCTATCTAGAATTTGGATTTTCTTTTTCTAGAAGTTGAGAGCATTTTTCCTATAACTATTTTATGTATGTATCTTCTTATTCTTGTTATCTTGGTATTCATCTTAGTCTTTTTTTTTCTTTTTCTTCTTATGATTCTTATGCTTCTTATTCTTCTTATTTTTCTTATTTTTATAATTCTTATTATTCTTCTTATTCTTATTATTCTTATTATTCTTCTTATTCTTTTATTTTTCTTATTCTTTTTATTCTTCTTATTCTACATATTCTTCTTATTCTTCTAATTTTACTTATTATTTTAATTAGTCTTATTTTTCTTATTCTTATTATTCTTGGTTTTCTTGGTTTTTATCTTATTCTTCTTATTCTTCTTATTCTTCTTATGCTTCTTATTCTTCTTATTCTTGTGAAAGTTTATTTATTAATTATAACCCTCTCTTTTGGCGGAGGAATACCATTTTTACAACCTACTTGCTTGCTAACCATAACTCTTTACACCCATTTCATCTACACTAAGCATTAGTTATTTTAAATGTAATAAAGTAAACATGGACAAATATTTGCTCATTCTAATCCACCTAGAGAACAATTTTGAGTTTCTGTTGGGATTTTCAGCATTGTTGCTGCATGCACTTTGTTGTTAGTTGAGAGATGAGTCTTTATCCTTCAATCCATTTCTTGAAACTAGCTTCCTTTCTTTTCATGTCGGGCCTTTAATTATGTCCAACAAATTTGTTGAGCTTATGTATCAAGAGCTGTTTAGCTTTATGTTTTGTAGAAAAGGCTCTATTAAACATGGTGCTATCTCCTGAAATCTTCCACGGACATCCATGTAGTTGATCTTCCTCTACCTGTCACCTACATACATGCCATAAACGCAAAGAGATTTCCAGCCTCCAGCATTTCTACTGGATCTGTTTCTCACTGTTCTGGCTCCTTCAAACCAAGCATCCAATAGTTTCAGCTATCAGCACTCCATAGAAGCTTTTTGTTGCTCCCAATTGTGGACAGAAGCTTTCTATAGTGTACACAACCTAGCCTACTTTTGTGGACTTCTAAATTACATTAAAATAATTCAGACACTGCATAACCTTATAACACAAACCACACCTAAACTTAAGCCGTTTAACATGGTCACATTAGAACAAAGTTCATACAGACTTAGAATCTATAATGCTGGAGATATAGGCACTTGTTCGCATGTCGGCTCCTCCTATTTTAGATATCCTAGCTGCTAAGAAAAATACAACAAAAAAGAAAAAACAAAACAACCGAAACAGCAGGTATACAGTCCATTCTTACTCTCTGCAGTGTGATACCGAACCTGTAATGAGAACTAATATTTTTGTGGGGGAATCCAGAATGTAGCCACATTGTAATTATTCATTTCTACAGAGTCTTCCTTCAGGACCAGGAAGACTTGAGTGATTCTGGAACCTTCCATGTGCTAATATAAGAACAAAAAAACTTGAAAACTCACTACGATGACGAAATCTTATAATATCCTTTCAATCTTTTTTGATTATTCGGATGTATGGAAATTTTTTTTATCTAGAATGTACCTTTAAATCTCTCTGGAAGAGAGTCTTCTTCATATACATGGGATTCTTTGAGTTTTCCATCTTTTGCTAATTTATCTGCTAAGGCATTTGCTTCCCTATATATGTGTGTAGGTGATGCATTTAAGGATATTATTAATTTGTTAATTTTTTCTAACTCCTCTTCAAATTTCCACGTGCTACTTTTGTTATTCACTAAGTCTACCAATATTTTAGAATCTATTTGTATATCTATATTTGTTAGCTCTTTAGAGTAACATATTTTGAGTCCATCCCTTAATGCTAATATTTCTGCGTGGAGGGCAGTTGATGCATTATTGGGACCTAAGTAGGCAAATATTAAGTGACCACCATAGTTCCTTAAGGCACCTCCTCCACCAGCTAGGCCTATGTTCCTATCGAAGCTACCATCGGTGTTTAGGGCTAATCTGTCTTTTTCTAGTTGTTCCCATTTAACTTTTATAACTTTTAGTGGTTTGATTTTAGACACCGTGAGATTCCAAAATTTTAGAGTGTGAGTATCTAGAAGAGGGCTTTGAGCTGCAAGTGGGGAGGATTCCGATGTGATTTTTATTTCAATCTTTATTTCTTTCCATATGTCTTCAGAGTCCATTCTGTGCCCTTCATATCTGCTATTATTCCTAGCTTTCCATATACACTAGATAGCAATATGAGGTATGTTATTTATAAGCCATTTCTATGAGCTATGCTGAAAATGCGCATGACTCCATTTAATTAGTCTATTTCTACGAGAAATACATGCATGTTTTAATCCCATTTCAGACTCTAGTCTTCCCCAGATTTCCATTGCTATATTACCTTGGGAAAACAGATGATCAAGCGATTCTAGTTTTTGCAAACAGCATTCATATCTCGAGGCAAGTTGTATGCCTTTTGTTTTTATGTTTTCATCTATAGGAATGATATTTGAGAGAACTTTCCATGTATTAGTTTTTATTTTTTGACTATTATCATTATCCCATATCCGTTTAAATAAAGGTTGCATTTCCTTCCTACTTCTTACTTTTTCTTTAATGGTTTTAATTGAGAATATTCCGTCTGCACTCAAAGTCCATTTCCAACCATTTTTAGTGAGTTTAGAATGTTTTTCCACTAATTCCCTTTGATTGAGTATTTGAATCCAGATTTGTGATGCTTTGTTCTTATTTAAATTCCTGTTTATATCATTCTCTATACAATAATTAGCTCTCATAAATTCAGCCCATAGGTTATTTTTTTCTTTGAGCCTCCACCATCTTTTGCACTCCCACGCTTTAGCTAGATCGTTTAAAACAGTAAAGCCGAGGCATGTTTCCTGTAAGGGGGAGCAAAGATCTTTCCATTTTTTCCAATGTAACTTTCTTTTGCCACTTTTTGATCCCCATAAGAAATGGGTCAATTCCGTATCTATTCTTTTTTTATCCGACACTTGAAGTTGAGTAATCATCTGATTCTGCATGACTACGCATTGTAACACATGGGTGATCAGAGCAATTCTATCACTCATGGAAAGGATCTCCACTTTCAAGCTAGCAATTTTTTTTTAATTTTTTCAAGTAGGAAATCTAGGTATATTGGTTTTAGTTTTCCTTCGTATATTGGGCATCCCAGATATTGAAGTGCACCTTTTATCTGTGTGAAACCGGTTAATTTGTTAATTCTATGACCTAGACTTATTGTGGCATTTTTGGCAATCATGAATTGGCACTTTTTGTTATTAATTTTCTGTCTCGTTTCCTCTTCTAAGACTTTTAACAACTCCATTAGGTTATGTAGGGATCTGGAGCTTCCATTTGTGAAAATGATCACATCATCAGCATAAGCCAAGCATCACACTAAAGGAGTATTAATAGGCTGACTAAACCGACCTATACTTCCTGAGATAATTTTATTTTTGACATTAACAATGAGGACCTCTAGGTAGATATTAAAGAGAAAGGGAGAAAGGGAGAAAGGGGATCACCCTGCCTTAATCCTCTCATCGGCTTGATATCTTTTCCTAATTCTCCATTGACAAGAATTTTAATCCAAGGACTTGATATGCATCTATAAATCAAGTCAATCTAGGTTTCAGAAAAACCCACCCTTCTCATGACAAAACATAAAATTTTCCATTCAATTATATCAAAAGCTTTTGAGAGATCTAGTTTTAGCAATACATTATGACCTCTAGATTTGAATCCTATTTCTCTGATCATTTCTTTAGCTAAACAAACATTTTCCATTAGTGATCTATTTTTCATAAATCCTGATTGTTCTTTAGAAATGATTTTTGGCAATACTACAGCTAATCTATTTTGAAGTAGCTTGGTCAAGATTTTATAAATGAAGTTACACAAGCTGATAGGTCTAAAGTCTTCAGCTTTATGGAGGTTTTCCATTTTAGGAATAAGAACCAAGTACGAGCTGCTCCGTTTCTTGCCTATTTCTACGCCACAGAACATCCAATCTATAGCCCCTAGGAGGTCATTTTTTATGATTGACCAACAGTTTTGATAGAACTCATTGTTCCACCCATCATGACCTAGGGCACTATTTTTGTCCATGCTAAAGACAATAAACTTCAGTTCTTCTTCATCCGGAAATTTGGTAAGTGCATCATTTTCTTCGTTGGTAATTTTATTGTCTATCTTATTTAGGAGATAATCTCCATTCAAATTTGTAATTCCTCTAAATTGGTTTTCAAAATATTCGTCAAGATGGTTTTTAATTTCTAAGTTAGTGTCTACCCATTTGTTTAGGTTATTTTTTATACCTTTTATTCTTTGTTTTTGAGTATTGATTTTGGCTGTTTTCTGGAAAAACTTCATATTTTTATCTCCTTCTTTAATCCATTTTATTTTAGCTTTTTGTTTCCAAAATACTTCCTACATTAGTAATTCTAATTTTAGCTCAGCCTATGCTTTATTTAGTTCCTTTCTACTATCTGAATTTTGAAGTGTCTCATATTCTAACTGTTTTTTTTTCAACTTTCTTTTCTGCTTCTATAATATTTTTGTTAATATTGCCGAAGGAGTCTCTGTTCCATATCATTAAGTGTTTTTTTAGCCTTTCTAATTTATTATTCCAGATTTGAACATGCTTACCTGTTATTTCTTGCATCCATGAATTTTTAACTATATTGATGAAAGCATGATGTAAAGACCATGCATTCTAAAATTTAAACGACTTATTCTTGATTTTATTTTTTTTTACGGATATTAATAGTGGATTGTGGTCTGAACAGGTTCTATTTAAATGTCTGACAGCTGTGGAGCCATAAGCTTCTAGCCATTTGACATTATGCAGAATTCTATCTAATCTTGCCCATATGGTACCTTTAATTCTATCAAAAGCTTTTGAGAGATCTAGTTTTAGCAATACATTATGACCTCTAGATTTGGATCCTATTTCTCTGATCATTTCTTTAGCTAAACAAACATTTTCCATTAGTAATCTATTTTTCATAAATCCTGATTGTTCTTTAGAAATGATTTTTGGCAATACTACAACTAATCTATTTTGAAGTTGCTTGGTCAAGATTTTATAAATGGAGTTTCACAGGCTAATAGGTCTAAAGTCTTCAGCTTTATGGATGTTTTCCATTTTAGGAATAAGAACCAAGTACGAGCTGCTCCGTTTCTTGCCTATTTCTACCCCACAGAACATCCAATGTATAGCCCCTAGGAGGTCATTTTTTATGATTGACCAACAATTTTGATAGAACTCATTGTTCCACCCATCAGGACCCGGGGAACTATTTTTGCCCATGCTAAAGACAATAAACTTCAGTTCTTCTTCATCCGGGAATTTGGTAAGTGCATCATTTTCTTCGTTGGTAATTTTATGATCTATCTTATTTAAGAAATAATCTCCATTCAAATTTGTAATTCCTCTAAATTGGTTTTCAAAATATTTGACAAGGTGGTTTTTAATTTCTAAGTTAGTGTCTACCCATTTGTTTAGGTTATTTTTTATCCATTTTTTTCTTTGTTTTTGAGTCTTGATTTTGGTTGTTTTCTAGAAAAACTTTTTATTTTTTTTCTCATTCTTTAATTCATTTTATTTTAGCTTTTTGTTTCTAGAATACTCCCTCCATTAGCAATTTTAATTTTAACTTAGCCTGTGCTTTATTTAGTTCCTTTCAACTATTTAAATTTTGAAGTGTTTCATATTCTAACTCTTTTTTTTTCAACTTTCTTTTTTACTTCTATACTATTTTTGTTAATATTGCCGAATGAGTCTCTATTCCATATTATTATGTGCTTTTTTAGCCTTTCTAATTTATTATTCCAGATTTGAACAGGGTTACCTATTTTTTCTTGCGTCCATGAATTTTTAACTGTATTGATGAAAGCATGATGTAAGGACCATGCATTCTAAAATTTAAAAGGCTTATTCTTGATTTTATTTTTTTCTACGGATATTAATAGTGGATTATGGTCAGAATAGGTTCTATTTAAATGTCTGATGGCTATGGAGCCATAAGCTTCTAGCCATTTGACACTATGTAGAATTCTATCTAATCTTGTCCTATGGTGCCTTTAACTTTCTAGTTATTGCACCAAGTGTATTGGGGGCCTGAAAAGCTAGCTTCCATCAAACTAGCCTCTAATATCGTATCATTAAAGTGAGCAATAGCCTTTTTATTGGGGGGGGGGGGGGGGGGGGGGGTTGCCCCCTTTTTTCTCGCTACCCTTTCTTATAATATTGAAATCTCCTCCTATTATCTATGGTTTATTTATTTTAGCAATTTTAAGAATATCATTCCAAAGCTCCTTTCTACCTTCTTTAGTATATTTGGCATAAACTACTGAAATGATCTCCTCTTGGGCATTATCTAAAGAAAAGTTAATAATATGATTCGTATCTTCTAAAATAATTATATTAAATAAGCTTTTCCAGAAAATCCAGATTTTGTTATTTTTATTAGAGAAAGAGTAATAAAGCCCTAATAGCTTTTTGTAATATTCTAGTTTATCCTTATTTACAATGGGTTCGGCAAGTATAATAATTAGAGTTTTATATAATTGAATCAATTTTTTAACTCTTTTTATTGAGGAGGGGTTTGTGATACCCCTCAGATTCCAGTAGAGAAATCTAAACATTAGAATTAGATTTAGCTTGAGCTCTTGTAGTGCATTTTGATTCATATGTTTTTTCTAAGTATTTTTTCCTGTTTCTAGATTTTTTAAGCGAACTAAAACCTCCCGATTTTTCATTTTTCCATTCCGTGCTTAGCTGTAATGCCATTAGTTTTATTTCCTTCGCGGCCCAATCTCTATCTCCCATTTTATTTGTAAAATTATCAATTTCTAGATCATCTTTGGTGGCTTTTATAAAATCAGATTCTTCCTCATTTTTATTTAAAATGAAATTACTTCTAACCTCTAAATCCTCATATGAGTTCTTACCTAACTCCTCTACCCCTTTCCTTCTCCATGCACTCTTTTTTCTCGTTTTGAATCTACCTCTCCTAAATCTTTTATTTATTTCGGCTATTTTTAGGACTAGTTCATGGTTTTTAGCTTTTTCCTCTAAATTATTTGTTTTTCTAGCCCCTTCGGAATCTTCTTTCCTAGTGGGGACATATTCCACTATTTCAATTCCTATAACAACTTCATTGCAGTTTTGTTCACTATGTTGGGGGGGGTTTACTTCTATATTCTTTCCTCTCATTTCTTGTTTCTGTTCTAGGACCATTCCACTGTTTGTCTTCTATAAATTTTTTAACCAAGCATTGTTCACATGAATGCCCCAGTGTATTACAGTAGGGGTAGTAGCTTGGGAGGTTTTCTGGAATCAATTCTTGCCAGAAACCATCCCCGGTTTTTTTGCTAATCCATATACGGTGATGGATGTGCTGCAGTAGGTTCACTTCTATGCAGATACCAGCTACATTTGGTCGAGATAACATGGCAGTGGTACCATCACGGAGAAGAGGGGTGCCAACTACATTAGCAATATGATAGAGGGAGAGCTTATCAAAGAAGTGAATATGCAGCATAGTGAGGAGAAACCAAACCAGGTGTAATGGCGACTCCTGTTTGGTTGTGAAGGAAGGCGTCCATCTGAAGGCTTTCATAGGATAGCCCGAAATATACCAATCTGCCTTCAGCCATACTTTATGGAAGTCCTCCTCGGTGGACAGTTGAATGAGAATATGTTTAGCATCCAAGACGCCAGTTTTTGATAGACTTTTAACCTTCAGTGATGCGAAGAATGCCTTGATATCTTCAATGCGAGGTCACCCATGGGAAAATTTGCCCACTACAGTGTATTTGTGAGCTTCAGCAAGCATGGCGATATCGGAGGGGGAGAACTCTATCGAGGGTTCTCCATTTTTTTCCCCGTGAATTTCTGAAAATCAGAATAGTGAGGCGCAGTCCTTTTAATTTGATGAACGAATGACTTCTTATCACTTAATAAATCAACTTGCTCCATTTTAGCATGAAATTGGCTTCTTCTTCAATGAAGAATTGTTGTTTCTCTCTCTAAAAAACGTGTTTCTCTCTCTAGAACTTGAGAGCAAAACTTGAGAGCTTTTCTTATTCTTCTTGTATTCTTCTTTTCTTATTCTTCTTATTCTTCTTATTCTTTTTTTTTTCAAAATAAGTTTAATTATTAACCCTCTCTTTTGGCGGAGGAATACCATTTTTACAAACTAAATCTACCCATTTCCCTCTTACAACCTTGCCCCTTAACAACAAGTAAAAATATAAATTGAAATTGATAGGCATCTATCCTAGAGAAACTTAGCAATCGATGCACTTTTGCTGGAGTTGCTTTAGAATCCTTCAATTTAGCTTTAACTTTCCTTGTTATGCTCTTAGTAATCCGGTTCAGATCCTACAACTTTGTTGTGCTTGATCTGCTACCCTCCTATGCTCCCAAGTATATGCTTGTTCTAATATAGGTTGCTGATTTTCTGCAAAAGAGAACAACATGTCTACATACACAATCAACTATCTTACTTACCTTATAGCTTCTCTTTAACTTCAGCACTTTATCTTGTCTCAATTTCCAATTGCACCAATGCCTCCTTTGTCACTCTTATTCTGAATTTTCCAGCTTTCAATAGCTGCAGAAATAGCCTCCTATTCTAGACCCTTACATGCCCTAAATCTATAAGTTAAAGTAAATTAACACATGACTTTTCCGCAACATTCACTCATATCCTCTTAACCTGGAATTAATACAGACTGTAAACCAAACAAAAAGTATTCTAAGATTATAACAATTCCAGCAACTGCTGGATTTTCTAGGTCTTTTTTCTATGGTATTGCGCTGCTAAGAGAAGAGAAGATAACAGGATAATATACTAACATTCAAATGCTTACCTTGCTCTTTCCCATTAGCCTTCGTATTGTTCACCTGCAGAGACAGAAATTCCTCTGCATAGAGGCTACTGCAACCACATACCAATCTAACAAACTTTATAGATATATGATTCTCATATTTTATTCTTTGTACTAAGCTTTTCTGGACCGTGTACCTAGTAAGATAGACAAGTAGAAGCACAACACAGCAAATTTACAGACTTCATGCCCTCGCTATGTTTTACCGTGTCTTCATTGATGATGGTTTACATATATATATCTAAACCACGCAAGCTAAACTTGTTGGGCTGGAGATTAGGGGGTTGGCTTTGGTCAGTTTATACATACTTCCTTCAGGACCAGGAAATTTGTAAGCTTTGATTTCCAGCCATAATACTAACCAGCCCATATACACTTAGCATTTAATTGAAACATTCATCATTAGAGGAAAGAGTTTTTATTATTCTAATGTTTGGGGGTTCTCCCTTATCCATTTTTGTAATTCCTTTAAATTTATCTGGGAGAGACTCTTGTTCATATTTCTGTAAATTTTTATTTCTTCCTTCTTTAGCTAACTTGTCTGCCAGTGAGTTAGCTTCCCTATAAATATGTATGATCGATGCATTCAAAGCTTCTACTAGTTTATTAATATCTTCTAACTCTTCTTCATATTTCCACATGCTACTTTTTTTATTCACTAGATCAACCAAGATTTTAGAATCTATCTGTATATCTAGATTTGATAGATTTTAAGATTTACACACCCGTAAACCTTCTCTTAATGCTAAGATTTCAGCATGTATTGTAGATGAGGCTTTAATGACTCCCGAATAAGCAAGTATAAGAAGACCATTATGGTCTCTTACGCCCCCCCCACCTCCTGCTAAACCTATGTTTCTATCGAAGCTATCGTCAGTGTTTAAAGCTGATCTGCCTTTAGCTGGCTTTTCCCACTTAACTACTATGGCCTTATATGGAGGGGATTTTGCAACTGTGAGGTTCCAGAAGTTAAGAGAGTCTATGTCTATGTAAGAGTTTCTGGCTACTATCGGATTAGCTTTCGAGGTAAATATTATTTCTTTCTTAATGGCCTTCCATATATCTTCAACTACCATAGTGCGACCTTCATATCTACTACTATTCCTAGCTTTCCATATACACCAGATGATAATATGAGGGATATTATTTTTAAGCCAAGTGTGAAGACTATGCTGTGAGTGTGCCAAGCTCCACTTAAGGAGTCTATCTCTAATAGAAGAACATTTATGCTTAATACCCATTTCAGTTTCTAATCTTTTCCATATTACCGATGCAATATTTCCTTGAGAGAACAAGTGATCTAATGTTTCTGTGGCATAGAAACAGCATTCGCACCTGGAGGGGAGTTGTATACCTTTACTTTTTATGTTTTCATCTATCGGAACAATATTTGAGAGCACTTTCCATGTATGAGTTTTAATTTTTTGACTATTATCATTATTCCATACCCATATAAATAAAGGTTGCACAACCTTCCTGTTTCTCACTATTTCTTTAATGGATTTGAGAGAGAAAGAACCATCTGCACTCAAAATCCATTTCCAGCCATTTTTGGAGAATTTGGAGTATTTGTCAACTATTTCTCTTTGATTGAGCATTTGTAGCCAGACTTGTGAGGCTTTGTTCTTTCTTCTATCTTTGCTTGTGTCTCCCTCTATGCAATATTTAGATCTCATAAACTCAGCCCAAAGGCTGTTATTTTCCTTGAGTCTCTACCATCTTTTACACGCCCAGGATTTGGCAAGGTCATTTAACTTAACAAAACCCAGCCCTGCTTCCTGTTTAGGGTAGCATAAATCTTTCCACTTTTTCCAGTGAAGCTTTCTTTTTCCATTGCTAGTTCCCCACAGAAAATGGGCCAATTCTTTCTCAATACTTTTTTTTAACTGCCTCTGGAAGATAAGTAACCATTAGATTTGGCATGGTTACACTTTGAAGCACATGGGTAATTAAAGTAATCCTAGCGCTCATGTTAAGTGATTCTACTTTCCAACCTGCAATTTTATTTTTGATTTTAACATGTAAGAATTCTAAATATTCTGGTTTTAATTTTCCTTCATAAAGCGGGCATCCAAGATATTGCATAGTGCCTTTTTTATGAGAAAACCCTGTTATTCTGTTAATTTTGAGATTTAAGCTTGGTGGGGCATTCTAGGGTGTCATTAATTGACATTTATTGTTATTTATTTTCTGCCCTGTTTCATTTTCTAATGTTTTTAATAAGTCCATTAGATTATGTAGGGACTTGGCACTACCGTATGTGAAGATTATCACATCATCCGCATACGCCAGACATCCCACTGAGGAAGTATCTTTCGGCTGTCTAAAATGTCCTATTATGTTAGAGTACATCTTAACTTTAATGTTAATAATTAATAGTTCTATGTAAATGTTAAAGAGAGAGGGAGAGAGGGGATCTCCCTGTCTTAAACCTCTTAGTGGCTTGATGTCTTTTCCTAGATCTCCATTGACAAGAACTTTGATCCATGAGCTTGATATACATCTATATATCAGATCAACCCAGGTTTTTGAGAAGCCCATCATTCTCATGATAAAGCATAAGATATTCTATTCTACTCTATCGAAGGCTTTAGATAGGTCTAACTTTATCAGGACAATATGGCCCCTAGTTTTAGTACCTAATTTTTTAATCATTTCTTTAGCTAGACATATATTTTCCATTATTAGCCTATTTTTCATGAATCCTGACTGTTCTTTAGATATGATTTTTGGTAGGACTCCAGCTAATCTACTTTGAAGCAGCTTGTCAAAATTTTGTAGATGGAGTTGCATATGCTAGTAGGTCTAAAATCCTCTGCCATTTGAGGACTTTCCATTTTTGGAATGAGAGCGATATACGTGCTGCTCCATTTCTTACCTATCTCGGCTCCACAAAAAAATCCAGATTATGACATTTAAGAGCTCATTTTTTATAATAGGCCGGAAATTTTGGTAAAATTCATTATTCCACCCATCCGGGCCAGGAGTGCTAATTTTGCCCAGACTGAAAACTGTAGTCTTTAGTTCTTCTTCATTCGAAAATCATTGAGCATATCATTTTCTACACTAGTGATTTTATGTTCAATGTTATGTAGAAGATAATTTTCACACAGGATTATATCTCCACTAAATAATCTTTCAAAATGATCATCAAAGTGATTTTTAATATCTATATCTCTATCTAACCATTTATTTAGATTGTTTTTTTATGCATTTTATTCTATGCTTTTGTATTTTAAGTTTGGCTGATTTCTGAAATAACTTCGTATTTTTGTCTCCTTCTTTCAGCCATTTTATTTTGGCCTTTTGTTTCCAGAAGACTTCCTCCATGAGAAGCTTTAGTTTTAATTCGGCTTGTGCTCTATTTAACTCCTTTCTACTATCTTTATTTTGAAGTAAATAATCATCTAGTTCCCTTTTTTCAACTTCCTGTTCTGCTACAATGATGTTATTATTGATATTGCCAAAGATATCTTTATTCCATGTCCTTAAGTGGTTTTTAGTCTATTTAGCTTCATATTCCAGATTTGACCCGGATTACCTGAAGCTTCATTTGACCATGAATTTTTACCCGTATTAATAAATGTGTGATGCAAGCACCATGCATTCTGGAATTTAAAATAGTTATTTATGGGTCTAGGTTTTTCTACCGATATGATTAGTGGATTTTGGTCTGAATATGATCTATTTAGATGTTTCACTGACGAGGATCCATATGACTCTAGCCATTTTACATTATATAATACTCTGTCTAATCTTGCCCATATGGTCCTTTTATCTTTCTGGTTATTACACCAGGTGTAACGAGAGCCTAGGAAGCTTGCTTCCATCAGACTGGCCTCTGATATAGTCTTATTAAAATGAGAGATAGCTTTTTTGTTAGGAGGATCTCCCCCTGTTTTTTCACAAACTTTCCTTATTATGTTAAAGTCACCTCCTATTATCCAAGGTATGTTTAAATTGGCTATTTTTAGTATGTCATCCTAGAGGGACCTTCTACCTTCTTTAGTGTATTTAGCATATACTGCCGAAATTATTTCATCCCGGGCGGAATCTAAGCTAAAGTTGATCATTTGATTTGAGTCTTCTAAAATATTTATGTTAAATATGTTTTTCCAAAATAGCCAAATTTTGTTATTTTTGTTGGAAAATGCCTTTTAAAATCCTAAGATATTTTTATAGTGTTCTATCTAGTCCTTACTTATTATGGGTTCAGCTAAAATTATAAGTGGAGTTTTATGGATTTGTATTAATTTTTTAATTCTTTTTATAGTAGGGACGTTTCCGATGCCCCTTGCATTCCAGTAAAGAAATCTAAACATTGGAGTTAGACTTAGCCCTAGCTCTAGTGGTGCACTTTGAATCATAAGTTTTATTTATGTATTTTTTAGTGTTTCTAGTTCTTTTTATAGCACTCGTATCTTCTATTTTCTCCTCTCCACACTTCCTACCTAGCTGAACGGCCATGATTTTTATTTCTTCCATGGCCCATTCTCTATTTCCCATTTTATTATAGGATCTTTCAATATCTATATCATCTTTAGAGGTTTTAAAAGGCGTTGGTTCTTCCTCTTTTTTGTCTAGGTTGATCCCACTTCTAACCTCTAGCTCATCTTCCGAGCTATTAACTATTTCCGTTGCCCAGCTCTTTCTCACAATTTTCTTTTTTTCAAATCTTCCTCTCCTAACTCTTTTATTAATTTCTGCAATTTTTTGCATAAGTTCATGAGTTTATTGAATTCCAATCTATCTATCTCCTCTCTCTCTTTTTCTCTAGGAGGCACATATTCTACGATTTCTAATCCAGTTTCTACTGCCCCTAGGTTCTGTTCTAATGTTTGGGGGGGGGGGGAGCTTTATTCTGTATTCCGTTCTTCCCCTCCTTGCGGTTGTTCTAGAGCCAAGCCATTGTTTGTCTTCTAAGTGTTTCTTTTTTACTAAACATTGGTCACAACTATGGCCAAGTTTACTGCAGTAAGAACAATAATATGGAAGGTTTTCGGGAGTTATTTCTTGCCAGAAACCTTCTCCCTCTTTGGTTCCAATCCATATGCGGTGTGGGATAGGTTGCAGTAAGTTAACCTCTAATGCATACTCGAGCAACACTCGGGTGAGACAATGTGGCAGTAGCACCATCGAGAAGGAGAGGGGTGCCCACTGCATGTGCAATATGATAGAGGGAGAATTTATCAAAGAGATGTATGGGCAGCATAGGGAGAAGGAACCAAACCGGTGTTAATGGCGATTCTAGCTTGGTTGAGAAGGATGGCGTCCACCTGAAAGCTCGCATGGGGTAGCCCATAATGTACCATATACCTTTCAACCAGACCCTGTGGAAATCTTCCTCACTGGATAGTTGTAGAAGAATGTGCTTGGCGTCGAGAACGCCTATTTTTGTTAGACTTTTAAGCTTCAATGATGCATAGAAAGCACAAATATCTTCAACGCGTCGACAGCCATGTGAAAATTTGCCCACCAGCGTGAATTTGTGGGCTTCTGAGAGCATATCAATATCTGTCGAGGAGAACCCTATCGAGGGTTCTCCATTTTTTTTCCGTGAATATCCGAAGCTTGCGAATAGTGATGCACGATCTTATTGAATTGCTGGGAAAACAACTTCTTCTTCATTAAATAATCAAAATGCTCCATTTGATGCTTGAAATTGCTTTGTTCTTCACTGGTTTTTGATGTTTCTCTCTCTAAAAACGTGTTTCTCTCTCTAGAACTTGAGAGCAAAACTTGAGAGCTATTCTTCTCTGGTTCTTAATTATGATTATTCTTCTTATTCTTCTTATTCTTATTATTATTATTATTATTCTTATTATTCTTATTATTCTTATTCTTCTTATTCTTTTTATTCTTTTTATTCTTCTTATTCTTCTTATTCTTTTTATTCTTCTTATTCTTCTTATTCTTTTTATTATTCTTATTCTTCTTATTCTTTTCATTCTTCTTATTCTTTTTTTTGAAGGGTTTTTTTATTATTATGCCCTCTCTTTTGGCAATGTAATACCATTTTTTTAAAAAACAAACTAACCTTTACCCTTTTACACCATGTCTCAATTCTAATCCATTGCAAAATAAAATAACAAATATTTAAAGCTTTTTTTAAATAAAATTTATAAATGCTATTTTCCCATGCATATTTTGGTGCTTGCATCTGTGAGGCTTGGCTCATCTTTCTTGACTTTTCCATTTGGTTGACCCTACTGCTCCTGTCAGCTTTCCTAGCTTTATCCTGGCATTTCCTTTGCTCTTTTGATTATCCTTGATTCTCTATCCATCTTACCGATCTTTCTCCTCCAATTTGGTTTCAAGCTTTCTTGAGCTCCCTACTTTGGTGCTTTATCTCTTCTTGCAGCCTTTTGTATATGATGCTACACACAACTCTTCACACCTCTTATTGACTACCCACCTACTCAAATACAAGACATCCGGACATAACAATCAAGTTGACTGTTATTCCACTAGAAATATATTGTGTTGACTGTTATTCCTCTAGAAATAGATTGTGTTGACTGTTATAGCCCACACAGTCTATACAGACTTTGTTACAAGACTTACAGACAGCCCATTCTAACTTATCTTACATTCAACATCATTATACTGTTGTTTATTGGTAGACTCAAACTGACCACTTATAGACAGCCCATTCTGACCACACTTGACTAACAGCCTCTTTCCTAACCTTACCTATACTTTCTCCTGACCCGCACCTTACCTACAGCCCTTTGATATCTACCTTAGTATGCTTCTCTTTTACTTATGAAACCTACAAAACCAGCCAGAAAACACTCCTACATAGCTATATAATATTATAGTCCATTTTACCTTACAATTCCTAGTCTATTATAGTTCCATATCTCATCACATTACAATAACAGATTCATGACACCATCACAAACAATTGATACTAAATGAGCATTTTCTACATTTTCCTTCATCTTTCTATCTCCCTCCTTTGGTATTCCATGCTCCCTATCCAGAAACTGCTTCTGTACCCCCCCCCCCCTTCTCCTTTTTTTTCACAGATAGAGTACCTTACCTACATACATAAAACAAAAAACCACAAAAGCAAGTATATCTATATAACATGACCACATCCTGTATGATTTGATCTTCATATATTTAGTCACCTCTCAGAACCAGGGCTACTATTGGATTATTCAATACCTTCACCTGCCATATGGCTAAAAACAACAAAAAAAAAACTCAAAAATAAATGTTAAATTTAAAATTTAATAAGCTCGACCTCTTTGATCCCCCTACCTCCTAACTTCATATCTTTATTCTTTTGTATTCTAATATATGGGTGTCCTATTTTATCTAACATTATTAAACCTATAAACCTGACCGGCATGTTATCCCTTTCAAATTCTTGCTCTTCCTTTCTCCTTCATTCCTTTGCTAATTTGTCCGCTAGTCCATTTGCCTCTCAAAATATATGTGCTAGAACTCCTTTTGTTTCAACTAACAATTTTTTAATAATACTAATCTCCTCCTCAAAACTCCACAATTCTATTTTACCTAGAGCAAGATCTACAAGCAAGTTTGAATCTACTTATACTTGAATATTTTGAAAGTTTTCTTTACAGATCTACAGGGCCTTATACAAGGCCATAATTTCTGCCTGCAAGGATGGGGAGGCTTCGCCCCTCATCATAAAGCTTTCATTATTTTCAATCTTCGTCTCTTATTGCACCTCCCCCGCCTACAGCTCCCATTTCTCTTTTAAAACTATCATCCGTGTTTAGGGCTAATCCACCTTGCAGAGGCTTTTCCCAGCTGATAACTCTTATTTTTGGCTGCTTTCTTATTTTCGTAGAGAGGCTCCAAGCATTTTTCCTATTTTCATCTACCTTTATGTTTCTAATCCTTATTGGGTTTCAAGTAGAGATAAAAGAGCCTTCCCTTTTGATTTCTTATAATATATTATCAACATTCATTAGGATGCCCTCAAAGTTGCTTTTATTTCTAGCTTTCCATAAATACCAAACCACTATGTGTAGAATATAATTTTTTATCCATTTGAGAATTTTATTTTTAGTTTACTTCTTACTCCAATTTTTTAATCTATTTTTCAATTCTACACTACCTACTTCAATATCCACCTCCGCCTCTACCTTCTGCCATAACTTAGATGCTATTTTTCCTGTTGAAAATAAGTGATTAGTATTTTTAGCCTTTTGAAAGCAGCATTCACATCTTGATGCTCACCTTATACCTCTTCTTTGTATGGTATCATCCACTGGAATCACATTTGAAAGTAATTTCCACATAAATACATTTATTTGTTGTGGCAACTCTTTTACCCATGTCATTTTAAATATCTTTTGCATTGGTCTTTTATTTCTTACCAGCCATATTGTACTTTTTAATGTAAATTTCCCTTGTGGGTTTAACATCCATTTCCATCCACTACTAACCAATATTGCGTGCTTCTCAACAATATCCTATTGTTTTCACATCAATTTCCAGCATTTAGATGCATTTCTTGGATTTTTGAAAGCCTAATTGCCAAGCCCATACCTAGCTTTTATATATTCTGCCCACAGGCCACCATTTTCCTACAGCCTCTACTAGTTTTTACAAGCCCAGGCTTTGGCTAAATCATTTAAGGTGGAGAATCTTAAACCAGCTTCCTTCTTTGGATAGCATAAATTTACCCATCTTTTCTAGTGGAGATCATATTTACCATCTTTTAGAAAAGTAGACATTTCTTTTTCTAGCTTCTTTATTATTATATTTGGTGGCTAAATTGACATTAAAATTTGTGCTAATGAGCCTCATAGCACTGTGTTATCAATGTGATTCTTCCCGCCATACTTAACAATTCCTCTTTTCGACTAGCTATTTTATGTCTCATTTTTTCCACTAAAAATTCTAATTCCTCCTCTTCTTAGCTCTTCCTTCATAGATTAGCTAGCCCAAATACATTAGTGAACATTTCTTTTGTGAAAATTTCATAACTCTTTTTATCTTTTAAGCTACATTATCAGATGCCCTTTCTGATAACATTAATTAGCATTTATTTATATTTAATTTTTTCCATGTCTCTTCTTCAAATGTTTGCAGAAACTTAATCATGTTTCTCATCGATTTACTGCTAGCATTTGTTAAAATTATAACATCATCCGCTAATGCTAAGCAGCTCACATTAGGTGTGTGCCTCGACTATTTATAAGTGATTATGCTACCCTATTTCATTTTGTTTTTAAAATTTACAATGAATAATTCAAGATATATATTAAACAAGAAGGGAGGGAGTGGGTACCCTTGCCTGAGCCTGCTTATGGGTTTAAATTATTTACCAACTTGACCATTAATTAGGATTCTGACCCAAGTACTAGAAACACATCTATATATTAGGTCTATCCAGAATTCCAAGAAGATCATTTTCTTCATTAGATAGCATAAGATATCCCATTTCACTCTATCAAATGTTTTTGAAAGGTCTAGCTTCAGAATTACATTATGACCTTTAGCCCTCACTCCTATTTCCTTTATTATTTCTAAGGCAAGATTAATGTTTTCTATCATTAACCTATTTTTTTATAAATCCCACTTGTTCCACGAATATTATGGGAGGGAGAATCTTACTAAACCTATTGTGAAGCAATTTGGATAAAAAATTAATAGATGATATTACATAGGATAATTTGCTTGAAATCTTCTCCTCTTTGTGGATTGGCTTTTTTAGGAATTTGTACGATAAAAGAATTAGCCCATGCCTTTGTAATTTCAACACCTGCAAGGATCCACGCCATAGCTGTGACTAGCTCTTTTTTAATTATCGACCATGCACATTGAAGAAAGCCATTATTCTAACTAACAAGTCCTGTCGTGCTATCTTTATTAGCACTAAATACAACTTCTTTCATCTCTTCTTCTCCAGGAGCTTCCTCAAAGGCTTTATTATCCTTGTCCTCGACTCTCCTTTCAATCTTTTGCATTAATGTGCACTCTCTAAGTGAATTCGGCCAACAAAGATGACTTTTATATAATCTTCTAATTCATTTATATTTCCTCCTCCTTTTCTAACCAACCCCCATTTGTTGATTTTAAACCTTTTATTCTCTACCTTGAGATTCTGACTTTCACCATTGTGTTAAAGAACTTTGTGTTTTTATCTCCATCCTTTAACCACTTTATTCTAGCCCTCTATTTCTAGAAGACTTCTTCCATGTGCATTCTAAGCCTTAGTTCTACTTTTGCTTTACTGACTTCAATCCTTGCAGCATCATCTAGGCACTCTTCATATTCAATTTCTAGTGTCGCTACTTTATGCTTTGCCTCTTGGAATTTTAGAATTATATTTCCAAACACTTCCTTATTCATGTTACTTAGCTCCAGAGGTAACCTGCGGAGCTTTATAGCTAGTATTTGCATAGGGTTACCCTCAACAGGCCTTTCCCATATATATTTTACAATATTATCAAAATCTTTGTGCATACCCCACATATTTTGAAATTTAAAGCATCTGTGTCTCCCTGGGCTCTCTTGTAGTGTCAGTTGGAGTGGGTTATGATTTGAGCACATTCTACTAAGATACTTCACCTTTATTCCACCTAGTTTATGCATCCATTTCGTATTAAATAGGACATGGTCCAGTTTGGACCAGATTGCCCCCCTCCTCTTCAAGTTATTACACCAAGTAAACTTTGACCCCAAAAAATCCCCTCCATTAGATTAGCTCTAGCTATTGCCTCGTTGAACTGTGCTACTGCTATTGGATCTGGCAGTCTTCCTCCACTTTTTTCTTTAGAATTCCTAATAACTTTGAAGTCTCATTCGATGATCTATGAGCCCTTCAATGCGGCTAATTCATTTATTTACTACCATACAGCCTTCCTTTCTTCCATTGCATTACTTGCATATACTACCGAAATAATTTATTCTAACTAGATTCCTAGTTTAAAACTGACAATCTGCTTGGCTTCTGAGAATATTTCAATATCCATTGAATCATTCCACAGAACCCATAGCTTCCCATTAGTATTTTAGAAGGCTTTATCTAGACCAATTATCCTTCTATATTTTTCAAGGTGATCTATATTAACCATTGGTTCAGCCAAAAGGAGTATTTTAATTTTATGCATTTTAATTAGTCTTCTAATTCTATTTATTGTTGGGGTGTTCACCACTCATATTAAATTCCAAAATAAACTATTAAACATTTCTATAAAATTATAGATTCTGCTCTGGTGGTGCATTTTGACTCATATTTCATGTTTGCAAATATCTTCATATTTCTTCAATTTTCTTGAAGGCTTACTTGAGCTTGGTGGTGCTTCTTCTATATCCTTTGCATGACTCATTTTCACTAAGCTTCTTCCTAATTTTCTAATCTATTCCATCGCTATTTCTCTGTTTTGCGGGACTTCCCTATGCATTTTATGTTCATTAACAACAGTATCATCCTGTGGTAATTGAGAATGTAGCATATATACGTCCTTATTATGGTTAATAAAAGGCCAGCTTTTGCCTCTTATTCACCCTCCGATAGGAGGTCATCCTCTCTCCAACGTAGGTATCTATGGTTGAGGCTAAGTCTCTCTTCTTTCTATTATCCCTTCTCCCTCCTCTATTTCTTCCTCCCTCGCCTTCTTCCATTCCATGTATTCCTACACTTTCGGCTAACCATCATTTAATCTCTTTCCTCTTACTCCTTCCTAAATCATATTCAACCTTCTTCTTTATTTCCCCAAACCCTAAAACTATTTCCCTTCTTTTCCACCTCCTCCTTACTCTCTCCACTACTCTCTCCCACCCTCTCTTTCCCACCATACTCTTTTAACTCATTTTTTATCCTATGTCCCATCCTAACTCTACATCCTTATCCTTCTTTCTATCTCCTTCCCTTTTTTCTGCCCTCTCTCCCCTCTCCTACACACTTCCACCCTCTTCTTCTCTAAACCCTTTCTTCACCCATTTTCCGCCTCTCCTTCCGCTATCTTCTTTGGCACCCTTACCCTCCTTCCTACCCTTCTCATTTAATAAACAATACTCCTCCTTGTGCCTTAATCTACAATAGTTGAGGCAATAGCTTGGCATGGATTCTGGTATGACTTCTGGCCAGAATCCATTATCTAATTCACAACCGACCCATATTCTTTTAGGTGAAAGGACCCGACGATCCACTTCAATGCATAGTCTAGTAATGCTTGGCCTGGTCATGTAGGCCATGGCCTAATCAGACATCCATGGCTTGCCCAAACACAGAGGAATTGAGTGTAGTGCATGATTGTCGAAGAGGTGCAATGGCAGCTTCGAAAGACACTAACATACCAGGCCTTGAGAAGATTCCACTGAGGGAGAAATGTCTGGCGACCAATTAAGCATGTGCATGGGAAATCCGACAACATTCAACTTGCCTTTATCCCATAGATGGAGGAAGCCATCTTTTTCCTTGAACTAGAAGACGTGCCTCCCATCATAAATGGTGACTTTCAGAACCTGCTATAGTTTCAATGGAGTGAGGAAGTTGTAGACTTCTTTATATTTGGGTAACTGAGGGGAAAACTTCTCTATTAATGTTAGTTTGAATGGGGTAATGAGCTCAGAGAGTGCCTTCTTCAAAAAAATCACCGTTAGAGCCTCCTACTTCACGTCAAACCTCGAAAATAAGTGCTCAGGGTGTTTGAATATTGATGCAAATGATTTTTTAAAGAAGATAGATTCAAATTTATTTATTTTGTTATTCTTCTTATTATTCTAATTCTTCTTATCCTTATAATTTTTCTAATTCTTTTTATTTTTTTTATTCTTCTTATCCGTCATATTCATCTTATTCTTATTATTCAACATATTCTTTTTATTCTTCTTATTCTTATATTCTTCTTATTCTTTTTATTCTTGTTATTCTTCTTATTTTTTTATTTTTGTTATTTTTTATTATTCAAATTATTCTTCTTATTCTTCTAATTCTTCTAATTCTTCTGATTCATCTTTTTTTCTTATTGTTATTATACTTCTGATTGGTCCTATTCTTATGATTCTTTTTTCTTTTAATTCTTCTAATTTTAATATTCTATATATTCAATTTATTCTTAATATTCTACTTATTCTTTTGATTCTATTAATTTTTTTTATTTTCGTAATTTTCTTATTCTTCTTATTCTACTTATTCTTCTAATTCATCTTATTTTTATTATTTTATTATTCTTCTTATTCTTCAATTTTGTGTTATCCTTGTTATTCATCTTGTTCTTATTATTCTTATTTTTTTATTCTTCTTATTCTTCTTATTCTTATTTCTTCTTATTCTTCTTATTCTTCTTATTCTTCTTATTCTTCTTATTCTTCGCATTCTTCTTAATCTTTTTATTATGCTTATTCTTCCTATTCTTCTTAATCTTTTAATTCTTCTTATACTTTTAATTCTTCTTATTTTTTTGTGTTATTCTTATCTTCTTATTATTTTTATTCTTCTTATTCTTCTTATAATTATTTCTTCTTATTCTTTTATTATTCTTATTCTTTATATTATTTTTATTCCTCTTATTATTCTATTCTTTTTATTCTTTTTATTCTTCTAATTATTCTAATTGTTCTAATTCTTCTTATTCTTCTTATTCTTATTTCTTCTTATTCTTCTTATTCTTCTTATTCTTCTTATTCTTCTTATTCTTCTTATTCTTCTTATTCTTCTTATTCTTCACATTCTTCTTATTCTTTTTATTATGCTTATTCTTCCTATTCTTCTTAAACTTTTAATTCTTCTTATTCTTTTAATTCTTCTTTTTTTTTTGTGTTATTCTTATCTTCTTATTATTTTTATTCTTCTTATTCTTCTTATAATTATTTCTTCTTATTCTTTTATTATTCTTATTCTTTATATTATTTTTATTCCTCTTATTATTCTATTCTTTTTATTCTATTTATTCTTCTAATTATTCTAATTGTTCTAATTCTTCTTATTCTTCTTATTCATGGTATTCTTGGTATTCATCATATTATTCTTATTCTTCTTTTTTTTTATTCTTCTTATTTTTCTTATTCTTCTAATTCTTCTAATTCTTCTAACTCTTGTTATTCATCTTATTCTTCTGATTTTTCATTATCTTCTTATCCTTCTTATTCTTCTAATTATTCAATATCTTCATATTCTTTTTTTTCTTCTATTATTCTTATAATTCATATTATTATTATTCTTATTATTATTCGTATTCATTTTATTCTTCTTATTCTTCTTATTATTCTTATTCTTATTATTCTTCTTATTCTTCTTATTTTTCTTATTCTGCTAATTCTTCTTTTGCTTCTTATTTTTTATATTCTTCTTATTCTACTTATTATTCTTATTCTTCTTATTCACCTTATTCTTCCAATTCTAATTATTCTTCTTATTCCTCTTATTCTTCTTATTTTTCTTATTCATCTTATTTTTCTTAATATTCTTATTCTTCTTATATTTATTATTCTTCTTATGCTTCTTATTCTTCTAATTCTCTGATTCTTCTTATTCTTATTCCTATTATTCTTCTTATTCCTCTTATTATTCTTATTCCTCTTATTATTCTTTTCTTCTTATTCTTATTATTCTACTTATTCTTCTTATTCTTCTTTTCTTATTATTCATTTTATTCTTCTTAATCTTTTTATTCATTGTATTCTTCTTATTCTTCTTATTCTTCTCATTCTCTTATTATTCTTATTATTATTAATTTTTATTTATTCTTATACTTCTTATTCATCTTATTCTTCTTATTCTTCATATCCTTTTTATTCTTTTTATCCTTCTTATTCTTCTTATCCTTCTTATTCTTCTTATCCTTCTTATTCTTCTTATCCTTCTTATTCTTCTTATCCTTCTTATTCTTCTTATCCTTCTTTTTCTTCTATTCCTTCTTATTCTTCTTATCCTTCTTATTCTTCTTATCATTCTTATTCTTTTTATCTTTCTTATTATTCTTATCCATCTTATTCTTCTTATCCATCTTATTCTTATTATCCTTCTTTTTCTTTTTATACTTCTTTTTCTTCTTATCCTTCTTATTCATTTTAACCTTATTTTTCTTCGTTTCCTTCTTATTCTTCTTATCCTTCTTATTCTTCTAATTTTTTTATTTTCCTTATGCTTCTTATTCTTGTTATTCTTCTTATTCATAATATTCTTATTATTCATCTTATTCTCCTTATTATTATAATTATTATTTTATTATTCTTTTTTTTATTCTTATTACCCTTCATTATTCTAATTTTTTTTATTTTTCTCAATCTTCTTATTCTTCATATTCTTTTATTATTCTTATTCATTTTATTCTTATTATTCTTCTTATTCTTCTTATTATTTCTATTCTTCCTATTCTTCTAATGTATTAAAGTTCTTAGACTTTTTTTCATCACATTCTTGTTATTCATTTTATTCTTCATATTGTTGTAATTTATCTAAATCTTATTCCTCTTATTATTACTATTCTTATTCTCCATATTTTTATTATTCTTCTTATTCTTCTTGTTCTTCTTGTTCTTCTTGTTCTTCTTATTCTTCTTATTATTCGTATTCTTCTTATTCTTCTTATTCTTCTTATTTTTCTTATTCTTCTTATTCTTCTTTTTCTTCTTATTCTTCTGATTCTTCTTATACTTCGGATTCTTCTTATACTCCTGATTCTTCTAATTCTTTTGATTCTACTTATTCTTCTTATTCTTCATATTCCTCTTATTCTTCTTATTTTTCTTATTTCTCTAATTATTCTTATTATTCTTATTCTTCTTATTCTTGTTATTTTTATTATTCTTCTTATTTTCATTATTCTTCTATTTCTTATTCCTCTTATTCTTTTTATTCCTTTTATTCTTCTTATTCCACTTATTATTCTTTTATTCTTATTCTTATTATTATAATTATTCTTCTTATTCTTCTTTTCTTATTATTCATTTTATTCTTCTTATACTTTCTATTTTTCTTAATGTTTTTATTCATGGTATTCTTCTTATTCTGTTTATTCTTCTTATTCTTCTAATTCTTCTCCTTCTCTTATTATTCTTATTATTATATTAATCTTATTATTCTTATTATTATTCTTATTCATCTAATTCTTCTTATTTTTCTTATTCTTCTTATCATTCTTATTCTTCTTATCGTTCTTATTCTTCTTATCGTTCTTATTTTTCTTATCGTTCTTATTCTTCTTATTGTTCTTATTCTTCTTATCCTTCTTATTCTTCGTTCTTATTCTTCTTATCGTTCTTATTATTCTTATCGTTCTTATTCTTCTTATCATTCTTATTCTTCTTATTCTTCTTGTTCTTCTTGTTCTTCTTATTCTTCTTATTATTCTTATTCTTCATATTCTTCTTATTCTTCTTATTCTTTTTATTATTCTTATTCTTCTTATTTTTCTTATTCTTCTTATTCTTCTTATTCTTCTTATTCTTCTCATTCTTCTTATTCTTCAGATTCTTCTTATACTCCTGATTCTTCTAATTCTTTTGATTCTACTTATTCTTCTTATTCTTCATATTTCTCTTATTGTTCTTATTTTTATTATTTCTTTAATTATTCTTATTATTCTTATTATTCTTATTCTTCTCATTCTTCTTATTTTTATTATTCCACATATTCTTCTTATTTTTATTATTCTTCTTATTCTTATTCCTCTTATTCTTTTTATTCATTTTATTCTTATTATTCCACTCATTATTCTTTTATTCTTATTCATATTATTCTAATTATTCTTCTTATTCTTCTTTTCTTATTATTCATTTTTTTCTTCTTATACTTTATATTCTTCTTAATCTTTTTATTCATAGTATTCTTCTTATTCTTCTTATTCTTCTCATTCTCTTATTATTCTTATTATTATATTAATCTTATTACTCTTATTATTATTCTTATCCATCTTATTCTTCTTATCATTCTTATTCTTCTTATCGTTCTTATTCTTCTTATCCTTCTTATTCTTCTTATCCTTCTTATTCTTCTTATCCTTCTTATCCTTCTTATTCTTTTTTTTCTTCAATTCCTTCTTACTCTTCTTAACCTTCTTATTCTTCTTATCCTTCTTATTCTTCTTATCCTTCTTATTCTTCTTATCCTTATTATTCTTCTTATCCTTTTTATTCTTATTATCCTTCTTATTCTTCTTATTTTTCTTATTCTTCTTATGCTTCTTATTCTTCTTATCATAATATTCTTATTATTCTTTTTATTCTCCTTCTTATTTTTATTCTTATTCTAATTATTTTTGTTTTTATTCTTATTACTCTTCGTATTATTCTTATTTTTCTTATTCTTTTTATTCTTCATATTCTTCTTATTATCTCTTATTCTTCTTATTATTTTTATTCTTCTTATTCTTCTTATTTTTCTTATTCTTTTAATTCTTCATATTATTATTATTATTCTTATTCTTATTTTTCTTATTCTTATTATTCTTCTTATTTTTCTTATTCTTCTTATTCTTCTTATTCTTCTTATTCTTTTTATTCTTCTTATTCTTCTAATTCTTCTTTCGTATTATTGTTCTTATTCGATTTTTATTTCTATTCTTGTTATTCTTTATATTCTTCAAATTCTTGTAATTTTTATTATTCTTCTCATTCATCTCATCCTTCTTATTATTATTATTCTATTTTTTATTATTCTTCTTATTCTTCGTATTATTCTTATTCTTCTCATTATTATTATTCTTCTCAATCGTCTTATTCTTTTCATTCTTCTTATTCTTTTGATTCTTCTGATTCTTCTTATTCCTCTTATACTTCTTATACTTCTTATTCCTCTTATTCTTGTTATTCTTCTTATTCTTTTTATTCTTCTTATTCTTCTTTTTTATTATTATTCTTCTTATTCTTCTTATTCTTATTATTCTTCTTATTCTTCTTATTCTTCTTATTCTTATTATTCTTCTTATTCTTCTTATTCTTTTTATTCTTATTATTCTTATTATTCTTCTTATTCTTCTTATGCTTCTCATTATTATTATTCTTTTTATTCTTTTTTTTGTTCTTATTCTTCTTATTCTTCTTATTCTTCTTATTCTTTTTATTCTTCTTTTCCTCCTTTTTGTCAAATACTTTTATTCATCCTATTCTTGGTATTATACTTAATATTCTAATTGCTCAATTATTTTTATTATTCTTGTAAATCATATTCTGGCTATTCTTCTTATTTTTTTTATTCTACTTATTCATATTATTCATCTTATTCTTCTTATTATTTTATTCTTCTTATTCTTCTTATTCTTCTTATTCTTCTTATTCCTATTATTCTTCTTATTCCTATTATTCTTCTTATTCATCTTATTCTTCTTGTTCTTCTTATTCTTCTATTTTATCTTATTCTTATTATTCTTCTAATTCTTCTCATTCTTCTTTTCTTCTTTTTCTTTAGATACTTTTATTCATCCTATTCTTGTTATTATTCCATTATTCTAATTCTAGTAATTTTTCTTATTTTTTATATATCTTATTCTATATATTTTTCTTATTTTATTATTATACTTATTCATATTATTCTTCTTATTCTTTTTATTATGTTTTTCCTTCTTATTCTTCTTATTCTTCGTATTCTTCTTATTATTCTTATTATTCTTATTCTTTTTTTCTTTTTATTCTTTTTATTCTTCTTATTTTTTTTTGTTTTTTTCTACTTATTCATCTTATTCTTCTTATTCTTCATTTTCTTTCATGCTTATTTTTATTTTTATTCTTGTTATTCTTCTTATTCTTCTTATTCTTCTTAGTCTTGTTATTCATTTTTTTTATTATTTTAATTATACCTTTTTTGTCCTATTCTAGTTATTCTTCTAATTCTTCAAATTCTTCTAATTTTTCTTTTTTTTCTTAATCATATTGTTTTTATTTTCTTTTTATTCTTATTATTCTACTTATTCTTCTTATTCTTCTCATTCTTCTTATATTCTTATTCTTCTTATTCTACTACTTCTTTTTATTTTTATTATTCTTATTATTTTTATTATTCTTATTCCTCATATTCACCTTTTCTACTTTTTATTATTATTGTACTTTATCTTCTAAGTATTCTTTTTATTCTTATTCTTATTATTCTTTTTATCCGTGGTATTATAGTTATTCATCTTATTCATATTATTCATCTTATTCTCCTTATTCTTCATATTCTTCTTATTATTCTTTTTCTTCTTATTCTTCTTATTCTTCTTATTCTTATTTTTTTATTCTTCTCATTCTTCTTTTCTTTTTATTCTTCTTATTCTATTTAATATTTTAAGTATACTTTTTATTCTTATTCTTTTTATTCTTCTTATTCATGGTATTCTTGGTATTCATCTTAATCATCTTATTGATCTTATTATTCTTATTCTCCTTATTCTTATTATTCTCATTATTTATCTTATTCTTCTTATTCTTCATATTTTTATTATTCTTCTTATTCTTCTCATTCTTCTTTTCTTATTATTCTTCTTATTTTTATTAATATTTATATTCTTGGTATTCTTCTTATTATTTTTTTTCTTCTCATTCTTCTTATTGTTATTATTCTTATTAATCTTAGTATAGTTCTTATTCTTCTTATTCATCTTATTCTTCTTATTTTTATAATTTTTCTTATTCTTCTTATTCTTCTTATTCTTATTATTCTTATTATTCTTCTTATTCTTCTTATTTTTCTTATTCTTCTTATTCTTCTTATTCTTCTTATTCTTCTTATTGTTCTTCTTATTATTCTTATTCTTTTTATTCTTCTTATTCATATTATTCTTCTTTTCTACTTATTTTTCTTATTCTACTTATACTTCTAAGTATTCTTTTTATTCACATTCTTCTTATTTTTCTTATTTGTGTTATTCTTGGTATTCATCTGATTCTAATTATTATTCTTATTATTCTTATTCTTCTTATATTTCTTATTCTTCTTATACCTCTTATTTTTCTTATTCTTCTGTTTCTTCTTTTTAGTCTTATTATTATTATTCTTATTATTATTATTCCTATTATTATTCTTATTCTTCTTATACTTTGATTCTTTTTATTCTTCTCATTCCTCTTTTATTATTATTCTTCTTATTCTACTTTTCTATTTATTTTTCTTATTCTTCTTAATATTTTTATCCATGGTATTCTTCTTATTCTTTTTTTTGATATCATTCTTCTTATTGTTATTATTCTTATTAATCTTATTATTCTTCTTATTCTTCTTATTCATCTTTTTCTTCTTATTTTATTTATCTTCTTTTTCTACTTATTCTTTCCATTCTTATGATTCTTATTATTATTCTTATTCTTCTTATTTTTCTTATTCTTCTTATTCTTCTTATCCATCTTATTCTTCTTATTTTTTTTTCTTCTTATGATTCTTATTCTTCTAATTATTCTTATTAATCATATTTTTTTAATTTTTCTTATTCTCTTTAATATTCTTATTCTTTATAATATTATTATTCTTTCTTTTCTTTTTATTCTTTTTATTCTTCATATTTTTCTGGTTTTTCTTATGCTTCTTATTCTTCTTGTTTTTCTTATGCTTCTTATTCTTCTTATTCTTCTTATTATTCTTATTCAATTTATTCTTCTTTTTTATTTTATTTTCTTTTCTTCTTTTTCTTCTTATTTGTGTTATTCTTCTTTCTTCTTATTCTTCATAAACTTTTATTCTACCTATTCTTGTTATTCTTCTTATTCTTCTAATTCTTCTAATTTTTTTTATTCTTTTTATTTATCTTATTCTTCGTCTTCTTATTCTTCTTATTTTTATTTTTCTTCTTATTCTTATTATTATTCTTATTCTTCTTATTCTTTTTTTTTAATTTTTGTTTTATTATTATAACCCTCTCTTTTGGCAGAGGAATACCATTTTTACAAACTAAAGACTACCCTTTCCCCTTTTACACCCAGTTCTAAAAATAAAAAACAAGACAAGTTCAAGACTATATTGATATTCGGATATATCATTCCCTAATAATCTTATGCGTAATGTTGAATTTTGAATCTGATTTCCTACTAACTCTTTGGAAGTTTCTTACTCCTTCATTTTGCAACTTCTTGGCTCTTTTCCCACTCCCCTCGTCTTGTTCTTCTCCTAAAGTTCCTTCATTTTTCTTCATTTTCCTTTGATCCTCCTCCCTCCGCAGCATAGTGAAGAGGCTTGAACCAATCCCGAAGATGAACTGTCTCCTAAAAACCAACCGACCAAACACCCCCATACACTTATAGCAGACTCAGACCACTGTTTGCCTGAATTTTTTACAATGCGTGGCAAGCAGTCATTTCACATCAAATTGACCCAAAATTATGACTCACCAATACGCACTACATAAACGATACAGACGCACAGCACAACCATGTTACAGACATCATAAATGTCGATAGACCCTTACCAAAATCGCCTGTAAACAGGCTACCAACTCTTGGCCCTTGTTTTCTGTCCAACTTTAAATCATCCCAGCCCTCTCAAGTCTGCAAAAAAAAATAAAAGGAGATCTACACCTTTATATACTCATTACCTACACAGAATATTGGTACAGTCTAGCAAGACTATATCAACATCTTCCCCCTTTAAATCCTTCTCCACCGCTTTATCTGCAGAATGCTTTTGGATCGGCGTGTGTCTTATTGTCCGTTTGCTGTGCTTTATTTCTCTTTTATCTTGAGCTGCCCATGTTATCCAGCTTTGAGGGCCCTTGTTCTATCCTCTTTGTGCTTCCTTCCTTCGGCTTCTTGTGTGCTTGATGATTCCTTTCCTATCTAATTAAACTTACTCTTTCAGCTCACGATTTTAACCAATTACTCTCCCTGTTCTTACAGACTCTTACAACACAACAATGGCCCCCCGAGAGCAGCCTACTTCTGTACCTCTGTCCAACTTTAACTATGTACTTCGATAAGTTGACTAACAAAATATGAAACAAAACAAAACTTCCAGCAGATACATCAAATTTAATCATTATTAACCTTTAAACATCCTTCAGGACCATGATGATTATTCTTCATCTGCATACAATTTTAAACATGTAATCAAATAAGAGATCTTGCATTCTTTATGGTTCTGTCCATTTTCATCTTCCACCTGAAATAACTTCTCAAGCAAGCATAACAAGCAAGCATAACAGGCAAGCCTATATGATTTACAAACCTTTATACTATTTTTACCTCCCTCAGGACTAGGAGATCTTGTTCTGCAGCTCGATCCTTCTTGTGTTTTAATCTAAAAATTTATTTATTATTATTATTATTGTTTTTTTTAATTAGTATACATTTGTTTCATTTTTTTTTGAGTCCTAATATATGGGAAGCCAATTTTATCTAATTCTATTAATCCTTTGAACCTTTCAGGTATACTATCTCCCTCAAATTCTTGGAGGCCAATTCTCATTCCTTCTCCAGCTAGTTTATCCGCCAAAGCATTAGCCTCTCTACAAATGTGCTTTATTTCACCTTTTAATTCTTTTAAAACTTTTTTAATATCATCAATGTCTTCTTCGTATTTCCATAAATATGTCTTATTTTGAATTAGTTGTACTAATAATTCCGAGTCAACTTGTGCTTGTATATATAGATAATTATTTTCTTTACAAATTTATAGGCCCTTTTGCAGAGCCAAAATCTCTGCATGAAGCACTGAGGAAGCTATATTTCTTGATGAAAAAACTTTCAATACTTGACCCTCCTCGTTTCTTATGGCTCCTCCTCCACCTGCCTCGCCCATTTTTCTATTAAAGCTGCCATCTGTATTTAGCATTAGACCTCCCTGTATTGGTTTATTCCAGCTGACTATCTTAATAATAGGAGCTTGCCTTGCTGCTATATTTAAGTTCCATATATTCCTTTTATCTTTATCTATTTCCGTACTTCTCAGTTTAATCGGGTTGCAGGCAGAAATAAACGCAATTTCTTTTTTGATCTCTTCTACAATAGCCATATCGTTCATTTTAACTTTATCAAATCTACTTTTGTTCCTCGCTTTCCATATGCACTAGACAGCTATGTGCGGGATATAACTCCTTAACCATTTTAAAATTTTATTCTTTGTTTGCTTTTTTGACCAGAATTCTAATCTATTTCTAAAACACTCTGTACTTTTTCTAATATCTGCTTCAGTTTCGAATATGTTCCATACTTTTTTTGAAATCTTGCCCTTAGAAAATAGATGATCCACGTTTTCTATCTCTTGATAGCAACATTAACATCTAGATGCTAATTTTATACCTTTTCTTTGAATGTTTTCATCTACTGGGACGATGTTAGTTAATAATTTCCACATAAACACATTTGTATTTTGAGGCAAATCCTTTATCCAGCCTGCCTTTGAAAGAGGCGGTCTTTTGCATCTAACCAACTCCTTGACACTTTTTAGAGAGAAATTACCTTGCGAATTTAATGTCCATTTCCACCCACTTTTAGTTGAAATGGTGTGTCTTTCTATTATTTTATGATATTTTCTCATCAATTTCCAACTTCTAGAAGCTTTCTTTGGATCTTTAAATTCTTTATTACTTAAACCATATTTAGCCTTTATGTATGATGCCCAGAGACTTTCATTTTCTTTTAGCCTCCACCAGTTTTTACATGCCCAAGCTTTGGCCATATCATTTAAGCTGGCGAATCCTAATCCTGCTTCCTCTTTTGGATAGCATAGGTCTATCCATTTTTTCCAATGCAACTTGTTTTTACCATCAATTTTTCCCCCATAAAAAGTTAGCCATTTCCATTTCTATTTTTTTAACCATACTTTTTGGTGGTTGTGTAGTCATTAAGATATGAGCTAATGATCCCTGTAGCACATGGGTTATTAGAGTTATTCTTCCTAGCATGTTTAAAAGGTCCTCTTTCTATCCGGTAATTTTCTGTCTTATCTTATCCAGTAAGAAGGACAAATGCTTTTCCTTTAATCTTCCTTCATAATTCAGGCACCCTAGGTACAATATGGCTTCTTTGCACTATGCAAAACCAGTAATTCTTTTAACCCTTTGCTCTGTAATCTCTGATGCTTTTTTTGCTAACATAAAATGACATTTATTCTTATTTAACATTTGACCTGATTCTTCCTCCAGTAGCTGCAATAAACTCATTAGATTCTGCATCGACTTACTACTGGCATTCATAAATATAATTAAATCATCTGCATATGTCAAGCAGCATACTAACGGGGTGTTTCTAGGCTGTTTATATGGTAGGATACTTCCATTTTCAACATGCTCCTTTAGGTTTTTTATGAATAGTTCTAAAAATATATTGAATAGAGAAGGGGATAATGGGTCCCCTTGTCTGAGCCCTCTAGAGGGCTTGAACTCTTCTCCTGATTGCCCATTTATGAGGATTTTAACCCAGGCACTAGATATACATCTGTACATGATGTCTGTCCAGAATTCTGAAAACCCCATTTTTCTCATGAAGTAACATAATATGTCCCATTCAACCCTGCCAAATGCTTTTGATAGGTCGAGCTTCATAATGACATTATGACCTCTCGACTTAGATCCTATATCTCTTATCATTTCTGATGCAAGATTAATATTTTCCATCATCAATCTATTTTTAATAAAACATGCCTGTTCTGGTGAAATAATTTTTTGGAGTATCCTGCTTAGTCTATTCTGGAGGATTTTTGCTAATATTTTGTAAATAGAATTACATAGGCTAATTGGTCTGTAATCTTCTGCTTGTTGCGGGCTGGCCTTCTTGGGGATCAATACTATGTGCGAGCTGGCCCATGTTTTTGGAATTTCTGCACCTACAAAGATCCAGGTAATGGCTGCTACCAATTCTTTTTTAATTATGGGCCAGCATTTTTGGAAGAACCCATTGTTCCAACCATCTGGTCCGGCAGAACTATCCTTATTGGCATTAAATACGGCTTCCTTCACTTCTTCTTCCGCTGGCATTTCTGCTAGCATTTTATTATCTGTTTCTGTAATCGTTCTTCCTATATTTCCCATTAGAGACTGATTTCTATCTGGTTTTGCCCCACATAGAAGATCTTTAAAGAATTCTTCTATTTCTTTCTTGACATCTTCCTCTTTTTCTATCTACTCACCATTAGCTTTTTTGAGACCTTTTATTCCCAATTTTTGATTTTTGATTTTCGCTATTGTATTAAAAAACTTCGTGTTCTTGTCTCCATCTTTCAACCATTTTATTTTAGCCCTCTGCTTCCAGAAGACCTCTTCCATGTGCATTCTAAGCCTTAGTTCTGCTTTAGCTTTACCGACTTTTATTCTAGTTATATCTTCTTGCTTATTTTCATATTCTATTTCTAAGATTGTTACCTTCTGCTCTGCTTCTTGAATTTTTCCAACTATGTTACCAAATACCTCCTTATTCCACTTATTAAGTGCCTGACATAACTCCCTCAGTTTTTTTCCTAATATCTGTATGGGGTTACCTGATGCCAGTTTTTCCCATGAGTTTCTTACTATTGTCTCAAAATCCTTGTGCATGCCCCACATATTTTGGAAGATAAATCCATTCCATTTTGCGTTCCTTTTTTGATGGGTTATAAAGAGCGAGCTATGATCTGAGCACGTTCTACTTAGATGCTGGACTTTAATCTCCCCCATTTTATCTAGCCATTTCGCATTAACTAGTACTCGGTCTAGTCTCGACCAGATTGCTCCTCTTTTCTTCCAGCCGTTACACCAAGTGAATTTTGAACCTAAGTATTCTGTCTCTATTAATCTTGCACTGGCAATTGCCTCATTAAATTGAGCTATTGCTACTGGATCGGGTGACCTGCCTCTCCTTTTCTCGGTAATGCTCTTAATAACATTGAAATCCCCTTCTATAATCCACGTGGATTTTCTCGCTTCTATTATGTCTAGCTCTTTCCAGAGTGTTTTCCTTTCTTATTTACCATTGCTAGCATAAACTACCGAGTATATAGTCTCTATGTTCTTACCTATTTTAAAACTAATTATTTGATTGTGTTCTTTTACTATTTCAATGTCCATTGAGTTATTCCTAATAATCCATAATTTACCCTTTTGATTCGAAAATGCCTTATGAAGGCCTATTTTCATTTTATATATCTCAATTTGGCTTTTATCTACCATTGGTTCAGCTAATGTGATAATTTTAATTTTATGAATTTTAATTAAGTTTCTAATTTTATTTATTGTGGGAGTGTTCGCTACTCCTCTTATGTTCCAGTACAGGCTATTCATTTTAAGTGTATTTTGCTTGGGCCCTAGTTATACATTTTGAATCATATTTCATGTTCAAATATTTTTTCTTATTACTTTGCGACTTGTTAGCAGTTGGTGGGACTTGTTATAACTTCTTTTTTCTATATAACTTTTCTAAACTTCTTTCTAATGATTTTATTTCTTCTAGTGCTCTTTCTTTGCTATTAGGCACATTCCTGGCTATTTGCTTTCCCATACCCTTGAATGATGCATTGAAATCGACCTGTTGATTTTCATTAAAACTGCTGGTCATTGGCCAGCTTTTTGAATCAAATTCCTCTTCAAACAGCAGATCATCCTCTTCCCAGTTGTGCTGCTCTATGCTTTTTTGTAATTGTTTCTTCTTTCTTTTCCTCCTAATCTCTATACTTTCCCTCTCTCCTTTTTCTATCCCTTCAATCGGAATACCCTCTAGCCATTTTCTAATATCCTCCATCCTACCCTTACTTAAGTTTTCCTCCTCTATCCTCCCCTCTCCTCATCCGACCCTTCCTATTTCCTCCCCTTCCTTCCTAAAATCCTTTATTTTTCCCTCTCCTATTCCTTTCTCCTTGCTTTTTTCTCCCTCACCTCTAACCTCTATTTCTTTAATCGGTTCTGTTTCTCTCTCCTGTACCCCTTTCACTATTTTTTCTCTGCCCTCTTGCCTCCTTTCTCCTTCTCCCTTATTATTCTCTTTTCTTACCCATGCCTTATCCTCCTTCCTTCTTCCATCGGGTGCCATGCAATCTTCCTTTGCGTGTCCCATTTTGAAACAATTTTTGCAATAACAAGGGGTTGATTCTGGAAGTATTTCTTGCCAGAATCCATGGTCGAGGTCCTTACCAACCCATATTTTTTTCGGTAGAGGACGCATACAATTAATTTCAATAAGTATTATGGCCATACTTGGCCTTGTCATGTAGGCTGTGGCTTCATCAATAAGCCACGGCTTGCCTAAACAGAGAGCAATGGAGTGTAGGAAATGCTTGCTAAACAAGAGTATGGGGAGCTTTGGTAGAGAGAACCATACCAGGGCTAGGGTAGATTCTTAAGTTGGTGAGAATTCTGGTGTCCACTTGAGGATGCGTATAGGAAAACCAGAAATTATCCACTGCCCTCTCATCCAAAGCCTAAGAAAATTGTCTTCCTCCTTGAGCTGGAAGAGGACATGTTTCCCGTCGAGGATGGCAATTTTTACCACTTGCTTAAGCTTTAACGCCGCAATGAATGCATAAATCTCTTCATAGCTCGGCTTACCATGAGAAAACTTGCCGATTAGTGTAAGATTGAAGGGTTCGGCAAGTTTCGCTGAATTCTGCCTCTGTAAACAACACTGCAGGCGATGCCTCTTTAGCGTCAAAACATGGAAACAGGAGCATGGTCTCCTTAGAAATGGAATTGAATGATTTTTTGTTGAATAATAGGTCCGAATTATCCATTTTGGCTTAAGATTGAGCTCAAATTTCACAAAAATGGTGGATTCCCTCTCTAAAATCGAGCTTTCTCTCTCTAGAAGTTTGAGAGCTATTCTTCTTATTCTTGTTCTTCTTATTCTTTTTATTCTTCTTATTCTTCTTATTCCTCTTATTCTTCTTATTCCTCTTATTTTTCTTATACCTCTTATTCCTCTTATTCTTCTTATTCTTATTATTTACTTATTCTTATTCTTCTTATTCTTTTTATTCTTCTTATTCTACTTATTCTTCTTATTCTAATTATACTTCTTATTCTTATTCTAATTATACTTCTTATTCTTCATGTTCTTCTTATTCTTTATTCTTCTTATTCTTTTTTTTCTTCTTATTCCTCTTATTCTTCTTTTCTACTTATTTTTCTTATTCTACTTATACTTCCAAGAATTATTTTTATTATTATTCTTATTATGTTTTTTATTCGTTTTATTCTTGGTATTCATCTTATTCTACTTATTATTTTTATTTTCTTATTCTTCTTATTCATCTTATTCTTATTATTCTTTTATTTTCTTATTCTTCTTATTCTTCTTATTCTTATTATTATTCTTACTCTTCTTATTCTTCATATACTTTTTATTATTCAAATACTTCTTATTCTTCTTATTCTTCTAATTATTCTTATTCATCACATTATTCTTTTCTTATTTTTCTTCTTATTTTTCTTATTATTCTTTTCTGTCTTATTCTTCTTATTCTTATTACTTCTATTACTCTTCATAGGCTTCTTATTCTTCTTTATCTTCTTATTCTTCTTTTTATTCTTAAACTTCTTATTATTCTTAATCTTCTTATTCTTATTATACTTTTTATTCGTCTTATTCTTCTTATACTTTTTATTCTATTAATTCTTCTTATACTTCTTATTCTTCTTATTCTTCTATTCTTGATATACTTCCTATTCTTCTTATTCTTTTTATTCTTCTTATTCTTCTTATTCTTCTTATTCTTCTTCTTATTCTTATTCTTATTTTTCTTCATATACTTCTTATTTTTCTTATTCTTCTCATTCTTGTTTTCTTATTATTCTTCTTATTCTTCTTTTATTTCTTA
>JAREIK010002422.1:38880-86505 GCA_029783825.1 Sapria himalayana | reverse complement strand
ATAAGAATAATAAGAATAATAAGAATAATAAGAATAATAAGAATAATTAAAGAAATAATAAAAATAAGAAGAAATAAGAGGAATATGAAGAATAAGAAGAATAAGTAGAATCAAAAGAATTAGAAGAATCAGGAGTATAAGAAGAATCCGAAGAATAAGAAGAATGAGAAGAATAAGAAGAAAAAGAAGAATAAGAAGAATAAGAAAAATAAGAAGAATAAGAATAATAAAAAGAATAAGAAGAATAAGAAGAATACGAATAATAAGAAGAATATGAAGAACAAGAAGAACAAGAAGAATAAGAAGAATAAGAAGAATAAGAAGAATAATAAAAATATGGACAATAAGAATAGTAATAATAAGAGGAATAAGATTTAGATAAATTACAACAATATGAAGAATAAAAAGAATAACAAGAATGTGATGAAAAAAAGTCTAAGAACTTTAATACATTAGAAGAATAGCAAGAATAGAAATAATAAGAAAAATAAGATGAATAATAAGAAAAAATGAATAAGAATAATAAGAGAATATGAAGAATATAGAAGATTGAGAAAAATAAAAAAAATTAGAATATGAAGGGTAATAAGAATAAAAAGAAGAATAATAATAATAATAATTATAATTATAATAATAAGGAGAATAAGATGAATAATAAGAATATTATGAATAAGAAGAATAACAAGAATAAGAAGCATAAAGAAAATAAGAAAAATAAGAAGAATAAGAAGGATAAGAAGAATAAGAAGGAAAAGAAGAAAAATAAGGTTAAAAAGAATAAGAAGGATAAGAAGAAAAAGAAGTATAAAAAGAAAAAGAAGGATAATAAGAATAAGACAGATAAGAAGAATAAGATGGATCAGAATAATAAGAAGGATAGGAAGGAATAAGAAGGATAATAAGAAGGAATAAGAGAAGGGAATAGAAGAACCAAAGAAGGATAAGAAGAATAAGAAGGATAAGAAGAATAAGAAGGATAAGACGAATAAGAAGGAATAGAAGGAAAAACGACGGATAAGAAGAATAAGAAGGATAAGGAAGAATAAGATGAACTAAAAAGTATAAGAATAATAATAAGATTAATAATAATAAGAATAATAAGAGAAGGAGAAGAATAAGAAGAATAAGAAGAATACAATGAATAAAAAGATTAAGACGAATAAAAAGTTTAAGAAGAATAAAATGTATAATAAGAAAAGAAGAATAAGTAGAATAATAAGAATAAGAAGAAAAGAATAATAAGAGAAATAAAAATAATAAGAGGAATAAGAAGAATAAGAGGAATAAGAATAAGAAGAATAAGAAGAATCAGAAGAATAATAAGCATAAGAAGAATAATAAATATAAGAAGAATAAGAATATTAAGAAGAATAAGATGAATAAGATGAATAAGAAAAATAAGAAGAATAATAGGAATAAGAAGAATAAGAAGAATAATTAGAATTAGAAGAATAAAAAGTATCAAAAGTATAAGTAGAATAAGAAGAATAATTAGAATTAGAAGAATAAAAAGTATCAAAAGTATAAGTAGAATAAGAAGAATAAGAAGAATAAGAAGAATAAAAAGAATAAGAAGAATAAGTAGAATAAGAAGAATAAGAAGAATAAGAAGAATAAGAAGAATAAGAAGAATAAGAAGAATAAGTAGAATAAGAAGAATAAGAAGAATAAGAAGAATAAGTAGAATAAGAAGAATAAGAACAATAAGAAGAATAAGAAGGATAATAAGAATGAGAAGAATAAAAAGAGTACGAAAAATAATAAGAATAAGAACAATAAGAAAAAAAAAATAAAATGATAAAGAAGAATAATAAGAATTGGAAGAATAAGGAGAATAAGAAGAATAAGAATAATAAGTAGAATAAGAAGAATATTAAAAATAAGAAGCTAAAGAAGAATTAGCAGAATAAGAAAAATAAGAAGAATAATAAAAATAAGAATAATAAGAAGAATAAGAAGAATAAAATGAATACGAATAATAATAAGAATAATAATAATATGAATTATAAGAATAATAGAAGAAAAAAAAAGAATATGAAGATAATGAATAATTAGAATAATAAGAAGGATAAGAAGATAATGAAAAATAAGAAGAATAAGATGAATAACAAGAATTAGAAGAATTAGAAGAATAACAAAAATAAGAAGAATAAAAAAAATAAGAAGAATAAGAAGAATAAGAATAATATGATGAATACCAAGAATACCATGAATAAGAAGAATAAGAAGAATTAGAACAATTAGAATAATTAGAAGAATAAATAGAATAAAAAGAATAGAATAATAAGAGGAATAAAAATAATATAAAGAATAAGAATAATAAAAGAATAAGAAGAATAAAAATAATAAGAAGATAAGAATAACACAAAAAAATAATAAGAATTAAAAGATTAAGAAGAATAGGAAGAATAAGCATAATAAAAAGAATAAGAAGAATGCGAAGAATAAGAAGAATAAGAAGAATAAGAAGAATAAGAAGAATAAGAAGAATAAAAAAATAAGAATAATAAGAATAAGATGAATAACAAGGATAACACAAAATTGAAGAATAAGAAGAATAATAAAATAATAAAAATAAGATGAATTAGAAGAATAAGAAGAATAAGAAGAATAAGAAAATTAAGAAAATACAAAAAATTAATAGAATCAAAAGAATAAGTAGAATATTAAGAATAAATTGAATATATAGAATATTAAAATTAGAAGAATTAAAATAATAAAAGGAATCATACGAATAGGACCAATCAGAAGTATAATAATAATAAAAAAAGAAGAACCAGAAGAATTAGAAGAATTAGAAGAATAAGAAGAATAATTTGAATAATAAAAAATAAAAAAAATAAAAAAAATAAGAAGAATAACAAGAATAAAAAGAATAAGAAGAATATAAGAATAAGAAGAATATGACGGATAAGAAGAATAAAAAGAATAAAAAGAATTAGAAAAATTATAAGGATAAGTGGAATTAGAATAATAAGAAGAATAACAAAATAAATAAATTTTAATCTATCTTCTTTAAAAAATCATTTGCATCAATATTCAAACACCCTGAGCACTTATTTCCGAGGTTTGACGTGAAGCAGGAGGCTCTAACGGTGATTTTTTTGAAGAAGGCACTCTCTGAGCTCATTACCCCATTCAAACTAACATTAATAGAGAAGTTTTCCCCTCACTTACCCAAATATAAAGAAGTCTACAACTTCCTCGCTCCATTGAAACTATAGCAGGTTCTTAAAGTCACCATTTATGATGGGAGGCACGTCTTCTTCTAGTTCAAGGAAAAAGATGGCTTCCTCCATCTATGGGATAAAGGCAAGTTGAATGTTGTTGGATTTCCCATGCACATGCTTAATTGGTCGCCAGACATTTCTCCCTCAGTGGAATCTTCTCAAGGCCTGGTATGTTAGTGTCTTTCGAAGCTACCATTGCACCTCTTCGACAATCATGCACTACACTCAATTCCTCTGTGTTTGGGCAAGCCATGGATGTCTGATTAGGCCATGGCCTACATTACCAGGCCAAGCATTACTATACTATGCATTGAAGTGGATCGTCGGGTCCTTTCACCTAAAAGAATATGGGTCGGTTGTGACTTAGATAATGGATTCTGGCCAGAAGTCATACCAGAATCCATGCAAAGCTTTTGCCTCAACTATTGTAGATTAGGGCACAAGGAGGAGTATTGTTTATAAAATGAGAAGGGTAGGAAGGAGGGTAAGGGTGCCAAAGAAGATAGCGGAAGGAGAGGCGGAAAATGGGTGAAGAAAGGGTTTAGAGAAGAAGAGGGTGGAAGTGTGTAGGAGAGGGGAGAGAGGGCTGAAAAAAGGGAAGGAGATAGAAAGAAGGATAAGGATGTAGAGTTAGGATGGGACATAGGATAAAAAATGAGTTAAAAGAGTATGGTGGGAAAGAGAGGGTGGGAGAGAGTAGTGGAGAGAGTAAGGAGGAGGTGGAAAAGAAGGGAAATAGTTTTAGGGTTTGGGAAAATAAAGAAGAAGGTTGAATATGATTTAGGAAGGAGTAAGAGGAAAGAGATTAAATGATGGTTAGCCGAAAGTGTAGGAATACATGGAATGGAAGAAGGCGAGGGAGGAAGAAATAGAGGAGGGAGAAGGGATAATAGAAAGAAGAAAGACTTAGCCTCAACCATAGATACCTACGATTGGAGAGAGGATGACCTCCTATCGGAGGGTGAATAAGAGGCAAAAAGCTGGCCTTTTATTAACCATAATAAGGACGTATATATGCTACATTCTCAATTACCACCGGATGATACTGTGGTTAATGAACAGAAAATGCATAGGGAAGTCCCGCAAAACAGAGAACTAGCGATGGAATAGATTAGAAAATTAGGAAGAAGCTTAGAGAAAATGAGTCATGCAAAGGATATAGAAGAAGCACCACCAAGCTCAAGTAAGCCTTCAAGAAAATTGAAGAAATATGAAGATATATGCAAACATGAAATATGAGTCAAAATGCACCACTAGAGCAGAATCTATAATTTTATAGAAATGTTTAATTGTTTATTTTGGAATTTAATATGAGTGGTGAACACCCCAACAATAAATAGAATTAGAAGACTAATTAAAATGCATAAAATTAAAATACTCCTTTTAGCTGAACCAATGGTTAAAATAGATCACCTTGAAAAATATAAAAGGATAATTGGTCTAGATAAAGCCTTCTAAAATACTAATGGGAAGCTATGGGTTCTGTGGAATGATTCAATGGATATTGAAATATTCTCAGAAGCCAAGCAGATTGTCAGTTTTAAACTAGGAATCCAGTTAGAATAAATTATTTCGGTAGTATATGAAAGTAATGCAATGGAAGAAAGGAAGGCTGTATGGTAGTAAATAAATGAATTAGCCGCATTGAAGGGCTCATGGATCATCGAAGGAGACTTCAAAGTTATTATGAATTCTAAAGAAAAAAGTGGAGGAAGACTGCCAGATCCAATAGCAGTAGCACAGTTCAACGAGGCAATAGCTAGAGCTAATCTAATGGAGGGGATTTTTTGGGGTCAAAGTTTACTTGGTGTAATAACTTGAAGAGGAGGGGGGCAATCTGGTCCAAACTGGACCATGTCCTATTTAATACGAAATGGATGCATAAACTAGGTGGAATAAAGGTGAAGTATCTTAGTAGAATGTGCTCAAATCATAACCCACTCCAACTGACACTACAAGAGAGCCCAGGGAGACACAGATGCTTTAAATTTCAAAATATGTGGGGTATGCACAAAGATTTTGATAATATTGTAAAATATATATGGGAAAGGCCTGTTGAGGGTAACCCTATGCAAATACTAGCTATAAAGCTCTGCAGGTTACCTCTGGAGCTAAGCAACATGAATAAGGAAGTGTTTGGAAATATAATTCTAAAAATTCAAGAGGCAAAGCATAAAGTAGCGACACTAGAAATTGAATATGAAGAGTGCCTAGATGATGCTGCAAGGATTGAAGTCAGTAAAGCAAAAGTAGAACTAAGGCTTAGAATGCACATGGAAGAAGTCTTCTAGAAATAGAGGGCTAGAATAAAGTGGTTAAAGGATGGAGATAAAAACACAAAGTTCTTTAACACAATGGTGAAAGTCAGAATCTCAAGGTAGAGAATAAAAGGTTTAAAATCAACAAATGGGGGTTGGTTAGAAAAGGAGGAGGAAATATAAATGAATTAGAAGATTATCTAAAAGTCATCTTTGTTGGCCGAATTCACTTATAGAGTGCACATTAATGCAAAAGATTGAAAGGAGAGTCGAGGACAAGGATAATAAAGCCTTTGAGGAAGCTCCTGGAGAAGAAGAGGTGAAAAAGTTGTATTTAGTGCTAATAAAGATAGCACGACAGGACTCGTTAGTTAGAATAATGGCTTTCTTCAATGTGCATGGTCGATAATTAAAAAAGAGCTAGTCGCAGCTATGGCGTGGATCGTTGCAGGTGTTGAAATTACAAAGGCATGGGCTAATTCTTTTATCGTACAAATTCCTAAAAAAGCCAATCCACAAAGAGGAGAAGATTTCAAGCAAATTATCCTATGTAATATCATCTATTAATTTTTTATCCAAAATAGGTTTAGTAAGATTCTCCCTTCCATAATATTCGTGGAACAAGTGGGATTTATAAAAAATAGGTTAATGATAGAAAACATTAATCTAGCCTCAGAAATAATAAAGGAAATAGGAGTGAGGGCTAAAGGTCATAATGTAATTCTGAAACTAGACCTTTCAAAAACATTTGATAGAGTGAAATGGGATATCTTATGCTATCTAATAAAGAAAATGATCTTCTTGGAATTCTGGATAGACCTAATATATAGATGTGTTTCTAGTACTTGGGTCAGAATCCTAATTAATGGTCAAGTTGGTAAATAATTTAAACCCATAAGCAGGCTCAGGCAAGGGGACCCACTCCCTCCCTTCTTGTTTAATATATATCTTGAATTATTTATTGTAAATTTTAAAAACAAAATGAAATAGGGTTGCATAATCACTTATAAATAGTCGAGGCACACACCTAATGTGAGCTGCTTAGCATTAGCGGATGATGTTATAATTTTAACAAATGCTAGCAGTAAATCGATGAGAAACATGATTAAGTTTCTGCAAACATTTGAAGAAGAGACATGGAAAAAATTAAATATAAATAAATGCCAATTAATGTTATCAGAAAGGGCATCTGATAATGTAGCTTAAAAGATAAAAGAGTTATGGAATTTTCACAAAAAAAATGTGCAATAATGTATTTGGGCTAGCTAATCTATGAAGGAAGAGCTAAGAAGAGGAGGAATTAGAATTTTTAGTGGAAAAAATGACACATAAAATAGCTAGTCGAAAAGAGGAATTGTTAAGTATGGCGGGAAGAATCTCATTGATAACACAGTGCTATGAGGCTCATTAGCACAAATTTTAATGTCAATTTAGCCACCAAATATAATAATAAAGAAGCTAGAAAAAGAAATGTCTACTTTTCTAAAAGAAGGTAAATATGATCTCCACTAGAAAAGATGGGTAAATTTATGCTATCCAAAGAAGGAAGCTGGTTTAAGATTCTCCACCTTAAATGATTTAGCCAAAGCCTGGGACTGTAAAAACTAGTAGAGGCTGTAGGAAAATGGTGGCCTGTGGGCGGAATATATAAAAGCTAGGTATGGGATTGGCAATTAGGCTTTCAAAAATCCAAGAAATGCATCTAAATGCTGGAAATTAATGTGAAAACAATAGGATATTGTTGAGAAGCACGCAATATTGGTTAGTAGTGGATGGAAATGGATGTTAAACCCATAAGAGAAATTTACATTAAAAAGTACAAAATGGCTGGTAAGAAATAAAAGACCAATGCAAAAGATATTTAAAATGACATGGGTAAAAGAGTTGCCACAACAAATAAATGTATTTATGTGGAAATTACTTTCAAATGCGATTCCAGTGGATGATACCATACAAAGAAGAGGTATAAGATGAGCATCAAGATGTGAATGCTGCTTTCAAGAGGCTAAAAATACTAATCACTTATTTTCAACATGAAAAATAGCATCTAAGTTATGGCAGAAGGTAGAGGCGGAGGTGGATATTGAAGTAGGTAGTGTAGAATTGAAAAATAGATTAAAAAATTGGAGTAAGAAGTATACTAAAAATAAAATTCTCAAATGGATAATAAATTATATTCTACACATAGTGGTTTGGTATTTATGGAAAGCTAGAAATAAAAGCAACTTTGAGGGCATCCTAATGAATGTTGATAATATATTATAAGAAATCAAAAGGGAAGGCTCTTATTATCTCTACTTGAAACCCAATAAGGATTAGAAACATAAAGGTAGATGAAAATAGGAAAAATGCTTGGAGCCTCTCTACGAAAATAAGAAAGCAGCCAAAAATAAGAGTTATCAGCTGGGAAAAGCCTCTGCAAGGTGGATTAGCCCTAAACACGGATGATAGTTTTAAAAGAGAAATGGGAGCTGCAGGCGGGGGAGGTGCAATAAGAGACGAAGATGGAAAATAATGAAAGCTTTATGATGAGGGGCGAAGCCTCCCCATCCTTGCAGGCAGAAATTATGGCCTTGTATAAGGGCTTGTAGATCTGTAAAGAAAACTTCTCAAAATATTCAAGCACAAGTAGATTCAAACTTGCTTGTAGATCTTGCTCTAGGTAAAATAGAATTGTGGAGTTTTGAGGAGGAGATTAGTATAATTAAAAAATTGTTAGTTGAAACAAAAGGAGTTCTAGCACATATATTTTGAGAGGCAAATGGACTAGCGGACAAATTAGCAAAGGAATGAAGGAGAAAGGAAGAGCAAGAATTTGAAAGGGATAACATGCCGATCAGGTTTATAGGTTTAATAATGTTAGATAAAATAGGACACCCATATATTAGAATACAAAAGAATAAAGATATGAAGTTAGAAGTTAGTAGTTAGGGGGATCAAAGAGGTCGAGCTTATTAAATTTTAAATTTAACATTTTTTTTTGAGTTTTTTTTTGTTGTTTTTAGCCATATGGCAGGTGAAGGTATTGAATAATCCAATAGTAGCCCTGGTCCTGAGAGGTGACTAAATATATGAAGATCAAATCATACAGGATGTGGTCATGTTATATAGATATACTTGCTTTTGTGGTTTTTTGTTTTATGTATGTAGGTAAGGTACTCTATCTGCGAAAAAAAAGGAGAAGGGGGGGGGGGGGGGTACAGAAGCAGTTTCTGGATAGGGAGCATGGAATACCAAAGGAGGGAGATAGAAAGATGAAGGAAAATGTAGAAAAGGCTCATTCAGTATCAATTGTTTGTGATGGTGTCATGAATCTGTTATTGTAATGTGATGAGATATGGAACTATAATAGACTAGGAATTGTAAGGTAAAATGGACTATAATATTATATAGCTATGTAGGAGTGTTTTACTGGCTGGTTTTGTAGGTTTCATAAGTAAAAGAGAAGTATACTAAGGTAGATATCAAAGGGCTGCAGGTAAGGTGCGGGTCAGAAGAAAGTATAGGTAAGGTTATGAAAGAGGCTGTTAGTCAAGTGTGGTCAGAATGGGCTGTCTATAAGTGGTCAGTTTGAGTCTGCTAATAAACAGCAGTATAATGATGCTGAATGTAAGATAAGTCAGAATGGGCTGTCTGTAAGTCTTGTAACAAAGTCTTTATAGACTGTGTGGGCTATAACAGTCAACACAATCTATTTCTAGAGGAATAACGGTCAACACAATATATTTCTAGTGGAATAACAGTCAACTTGATTGTTATGTCCGGATGTCTTGTATTTGAGTAGGTGGGTAGTCAATAGGAGGTGTGAAGAGTTGTGTGTAGCATCATATACAAAAGGCTGCAAGAAGAGATAAAGCACCAAAGTAGGGAGCTCAAGAAAGCTTGAAACCAAATTGGAGGAGAAAGATTGGCAAGATGGATAGAGAATCAAGGATAATCAAAAGAGCAAAGGAAATGGCAGGATGAAGCTAGGAAAGCTGACAGGGGCAGTAGGGTCAACCAAATGGAAAAGTCAAGAAAGATGAGCCAAGCCTCACAGATGCAAGCACCAAAATATGCATGGGAAAATAGCATTTATAGATTTTATTTAAAAAAAGCATTAAATATTTGTTATTTTATTTTGCAATGGATTAGAATTGAGACATGGTGTAAAAGGGTAAAGGTTAGTATGTTTTTAAAAAAATGGTATTACATTGCCAAAAGAGAGGGCATAATAATAAAATAAACCCTTCAAAAAAAAGAATAAGAAGAATAAAAAGAATAAGAATAATAAGAAGAATAAAAAGAATAAAAAGAATAAGAATAATAAGAATAATAAGAATAATAATAAGAATAAGAAGAATAAGAAGAATAATCATAATTAAGAACCAGAGAAGAATAGCTCTCAAGTTTTGCTCTCAAGTTCTAGAGAGAGAAACACGTTTTTAGAGAGAGAAACATCAAAAACCAGTGAAGAACAAAGCAATTTCAAGCATCAAATGGAGCATTTTGATTATTTAAATGAAGAAGAAGTTGTTTTCCCAGCAATTCAATAAGACCGCGCATCACTATTTGCAAGCTTCGGATATTCACGGAAAAAAAATGGAGAACCCTCGATAGAGTTCTCCTCAATAGATATTGATATGCTCTCGGAAGCCCACAAATTCACGCTAGTGGGCAAATTTTCACATGGCTGTCCAGGCGTTGAAGATATTCGTGCTTTCTATGCATCATTGAAGCTTAAAAGTCTAACAAAAATAGGCGTTCTCAATGCCAAGCACGTTCTTCTGCAACTATCCAGTGAGGAAGATTTCCACAGGGTCTGGTTGAAAGGTATATGGTACATTATGGGCTACCCCATGCGAGCTTTCAGGTGGACGCCATCCTTCTCAACCAATCTAGAATCGCCATTAACACCGGTTTGGTTCCTTCTCCCTATGCTGCCCATACATCTCTTTGATTAATTCTCCCTCTATCATATTGCACATGCAGTGGGCACCCCTCTCCTTCTCGATGGTGCTACTGCCACATTGTCTCGCCCGAGTGTTGCTCGAGTATGCATTAGAGGTTAACTTACTGCAACCTATCCCACACCGCATATGGATTGGAACCAAAGAGGGAGAAGGTTTCTGGAAAGAAATAACTCTCGAAAACCTTCCATATTATTGTTCTTACTGCAGTAAACTTGGCCATAGTTGTGACCAATGTTTAGTTAAAAAGAAACACTTAGAAGACAAACAATGGCTTGGCTCTAGAACAACTGCAAGGAGGGGAAGAACGGAATACAGAATAAAGCTCCCCCCCCCCAAACATTAGAACAGAACCTAGGGGCAGTAGAAACTGGATTAGAAATCATAGAATATGTGCCTTTTAGAGAAAAAGAGAGAGGAGGAGATAGATAGATTGGAATTCAATAAAACTCATGAACTTATGCAAAAAATATTGCAGAAATTAATAAAAGAGTTAGGAGAGGAAGATTTGAAAAAAAGAAAGTTGTGAGAAAGAGCTGGGCAACATAAATAGTTAATAGCTCGGAAGATGAGCTAGAGGTTAGAAGTGGGATCAACCTAGACAAAAAAGAGGAAGCACCAAAGCCTTTTAAAACCTCTAAATATGATATAGATATTGAAAGATCCTATAATAAAATGGGAAATAGAGAATGGGCCATGGAAGAAATAAAAATCATGGCCGTTCAGCTAGGTAGGAAGTGGGGAGAGGATAAAATAGAAGATACGAGTGCTATAAAAAGAACTAGAAACACTAAAAAATACATAAATAAAACTTATGATTCAAAGTGCACCACTAGCGCTAGGGCTAAGTCTAACTGCAATGTTTAGATTTCTTTACTAGAATGCAAGGGGCATCGGAAACGCCCCTACTATAAAAAGAATTAAAAAATTAATACAAATCCATAAAACTCCACTTATAATTTTAGCTGAACCCATAATAAGTAAGGACTAGATAGAACACTATAAAAATATCTTAGGATTTTAAGAGGCATTTTCCAACAAAAATAACAAAATTTGGCTATTTTGGAAAAACATATTTAACATAAACATTTTAGAAGACTCAGATCAAATGATCAACTTTAGCTTAGATTCCGCCCGGGATGAAATAATTTCGGCAGTCTATGCTAAATACACTAAAGAAGGTAGAAGGTCCCTCTAGGATGACATACTAAAAATAGCCAAATTTAAACATACCCTGGATAATAGGAGGTGACTTTAACAAAATAAGGAAAGTTTGTGAAAAAACAAAGGGAAATCCTCCTAACAAAAAAGCTATCTCTCATTTTAATAAGACTATATCAGAGGCCAGTCTAATGGAAGCAATCTTACTAGGCTCTCGTTACACCTGGTGTAATAACCAGAAAGATAAAAGGACCATATGGGCAAGATTAGACAGAGTATTATATAATGTAAAATGGCTAGAGTCATATGGATCCACGTCAGTGAAACATCTAAATAGATCCTATTCAGACCACAATCCACTAATCATATCGGTAGAAAAATCTAGACCCATAAATAACTATTTTAAATTCCAGAATGCATGGTGCTTGCATCACACATTTATTAATACGGGTAAAAATTCATGGTCAAATGAAGCGTCAGGTAATCAGGGTCAAATCTGGAATATGAAGCTAAATAGACTAAAAAAACACTTAAGGACATGGAATAAAGATATCTTTGGCAATATCAATAAAAACATCATTGTAGCAGAACAGGAAGTTGAAAAAAGGAAACTAGATGATTATTTACTTCAAAATAAAGACAGTAGAAAGGAGTTAAATAGAGTACAAGCCGAATTAAAACTAAAGCTTCTCATGGAGGAAGTCTTCTGGAAACAAAAGGCCAAAATAAAATGGCTGAAAGAAGGAGACAAAAACACGAAGTTATTTCAGAAATCAGCGAAGCTTAAAATACAAAAGCATAGAATAAAAGGCATAAAAAACAATCTAAATAAATGGTTAGATAGAGATATAGATATTAAAAATCACTTTGATTATCATTTTGAAAGATTATTTAGAGGAGATATAATCCTGCGTGAAAATTATCTTCTACATAACATTGAACATAAAATCACTAGTGTAGAAAATGATATGCTCACAAGATTTCCGAATGAAGAAGAACTAAAGACTACGGTTTTTAGTCTGGGCAAAATTAGCGCTCCTGGCCCGGATGGGTGGAATAATGAATTTTACCAAAATTGCTGGCCTATTATAAAAAATGAGCTCTTAAATGTCATAATCAAGATTTTTTGTGGAGCTGAGATAGGTAAGAAATGGAGCATCACGTATATCGCTCTCATTCCAAAAATGGAAAGTCCTCAAATGGCAGAGGATTTTAGACCTATTAGCTTATGCAACTCCATCTACAAGATTTTGACTAAGCTGCTTCAAAGTAGATTAGCTGGAGTCCTACCAAAAATCATATCTAAAGAACATTCAGGATTCATGAAAAACATGCTAATAATAGAAAATATTTGTCTAGCTAAAGAAATGATTAAAGAATTAGGTACTAAAACTAGGGGGCATAATGTCCTGATAAAGTTAGATCTATCTAAAGCCTTTGATAGAGTAGAATGGAATATCTTATGCTTTATCATGAGAAAGATGGGCTTCTCAGAAACCTGGATTGATCTGATATATAGATGTATATCAAGCTCATGGATCAAAGTTCTTATCAATGGAGATCTAGGAAAAGACATCAAGCCACTAAGAGGTTTAAGACAGGGAGATCCCCTCTCTCCCTCTCTCTTTAACATTTACATAGAACTATTAATTATTAACATTAAAGTTAAGATGTACTCTAACATAATAGGACATTTTAGACAGCCGAAAGATACCCCCTCAGTGGGATGTCTGGCGTATGCGGATGATGTGATAATCTTCACAAACGGTAGTGTCAAGTCCCTACATAATCTAATGGACTTATTAAAAACATTAGAAAATGAAACAGGGCAGAAAATAAATAACAATAAATGTCAATTAATGACTGCCTAGAATGCCCCACCAAGCTTAAATCTCAAAATTAACAGAATAACAGGGTTTTCTCATAAAAAAGGCGCTATGCAATATCTTGGTTGCCCGCTTTATGAAGGAAAATTAAAACCAGAATATTTAGAATTCTTACATGTTAAAATCAAAAATAAAATTGCAGGTTGGAAAGTAGAATCACTTAACATGAGCGGTAGGATTACTTTAATTACCCATGTGCTTCAAAGTGTAACCATGCAAAATCGGTTGGTTACTTATCTTCCACAGGCAGTTAAAAAAAGTATTGAGAAAGAATTGGCCCATTTTCTGTGGGGAACTAGCAATGGCAAAAGAAAGCTTCACTGGAAAAAGTGGAAAGATTTATGCTACACTAAATAGGAAGCAGGGCTGGGTTTTGTTAAGTTAAATGACCTTGCCAAATCCTGGGCGTGTAAAAGATGATGGAGACTCAAGGAAAATGACAGCCTTTGGGCTGAGTTTATGAGATCTAAATATTGCATAGAGGGAGACACGAGCAAAGATAGAAGAAAGAACAAAGCCTCACAAGTCTGGCTACAAATGCTCAATCAAAGAGAAATAGTTGACAAATACTCCAAATTCTCCAAAAATGGCTGGAAATGGATTTTGAGTGCAGATGGTTCTTTCTCTCTCAAATCCATTAAAGAAATAGTGAGAAACAGGAAGGTTGTGCAACCTTTATTTAAATGGGTCTGGAATAATGATAATAGTCAAAAAATTAAAACTCATACATGGAAAGTGATCTCAAATATTGTTCCGATAGATGAAAACATAAAAACTAAAGGTATACAACTCCCCTCCAGGTGCGAATGCTGTTTCTATGCCACAGAAACATTAGATCACTTGTTCTCTCAAGGAAATATTGCATCGGTAATATGGAAAAGATTAGAAACTGAAATGGGTATTAAGCATAAATGTTCTTCTATTAGAGATAGACTCCTTAAGTGGAGCTTGGCTCACTCACAGCATAGTCTTCACACTTGGCTTAAAAATAATATCCCTCATATTACCATCTGGTGTATATGGAAAGCTAGGAATAGTAGTAGATATGAAGGTCGCACTATGGTAGTTGAAGATATATGGAAGGCCATTAAGAAAGAAATAATAATTACCTCGAAAGCTAATCCGATAGTAGCCAGAAACTCTTACATAGACATAGACTCTCTTAACTTCTGGAACCTCACAGTTGCAAAATCCCCTCCATATAAGGCCATAGTAGTTAAGTGGGAAAAGCCAGCTAAAGGCAGATTAGCTTTAAACACTGACGATAGCTTCGATAGAAACATAGGTTTAGCATGAGGTGGGGTGGCCGTAAGAGACCATAATGGTCTTCTTATACTTGCTTATTCGGGAGTCATTAAAGCCTCATCTACAATATATGGTGAAATCTTAGCATTAAGAGAAGGTTTACGGGTGTGTAAATTTTAAAATCTATCAAATCTAGATATACAGATAGATTCTAAAATCTTGGTTGATCTAGTGAATAAAAAAAGTAGCATGTGGAAATATGAAGAAGAGTTAGAAGATATTAATAAACTAGTAGAAGCTTTGAATGCATCGATCATACATATTTATAGGGAAGCTAACTCACTGGCAGACAAGTTAGCTAAAGATGGAAGAAATAAAAATTTACAGAAATATGAACAAGAGTCTCTCCCAGATAAATTTAAAGGAATTACAAAAATGGATAAGGGAGAACTCCCATACATTAGAATAATAAAAACTCTTTCCTCTAATGATGAATGTTTCAATTAAATGCTAAGAGTATATGGGCTGGTTAGTATTATGGCTGGAAATCAAAGCTTACAAATTTCCTGGTCTTGAAGGAAGTATGTATAAACTGACCAAAGCCAACCCCCTAATCTCCAGCCCAACAAGTTTAGCTTGCGTGGTTTAGATATATATATGTAAACCATCATCAATAAAGTCACGGTAAAACATAGCGAGGGCATGAAGTCTGTATATTTGCTGTGTTGTGCTTCTACTTGTCTATCTTACTAGGTACATGGTCCAGAAAAGCTTAGTACAAAGAATAAAATATGAGAATCATATATCTATGAAGTTTGTTAGATTGGTATGTCATTTCAGTAGCCTCTATGCAGAGGAATTTCTGTCTCTGCAGGTGAACAATACGAAGGCTAATGGGAAAGAGCAAGGTAAGCATTTGAATGTTAGTATATTATCCTGTTATCTTCTCTTCTCTTAGCAGCGCAATACCATAGAAAAAAGACCCATAAATCCAGCAGTTGCTGGAATTGTTATAATCATAGAATACTTTTTGTTTGGTTTACAGTCAGTATTAATTCCAGGTTAAGAGGATATGAGTGAATGTTGTGGAAAAGTCATGTGTTAATTTACTTTAACTTATAGATTTAGGGCATGTAAGGGTCTAGAATAGGAGGCTGGTTCTGCAGCTATTGAAAGCTGGAAAATTCAGAATAAGAGTGACAAAGGAGGCATTGGTGCAATTGGAAATTGAGACAAAATAAAGTGCTGAAGTTAAAGAGAAGCTATAAGGTAAGTAAGATAGTTGATTGTGTATGTAGACATGTTGTTCTCTTTTGCAGAAAATCAACAACCTATATTAGAACAAGCATATACTTGGGAGCATAGGAGGGTAGCAGATCAAGCACAACAAAGTTGTAGGATCTGAACTGGATTACTAAGAGCATAACAAGGAAAGTTAAAGCTAAATTGAAGGATTCTAAAGCAACTCCAGCAAAAGTGCATCGATTGCTAAGTTTCTCTAGGATAGATGCCTATCAATTTCAATTTATATTTTTACTTGTTGTTAAGGGGCAAGGTTGTAAGAGGGGAATGGGTAGATTTAGTTTGTAAAAATGGTATTCCTCCGCCAAAAGAGAGGGTTAATAATTAAACTTATTTTGTAAAAAAAAAGAATAAGAAGAATAAGAAGAATAAGAAGAATAAGAAGAATAAGAAGAATAAGAAGAATAAGAAAAGAAGAATACAAGAAGAATAAGAAAAGCTCTCAAGTTTTGCTCTCAAGTTCTAGAGAGAGAAACACGTTTTTTAGAGAGTGAAACAACAATTCTTCATTGAAGAAGAAGCCAATTTCATGCTAAAATGGAGCAAGTTGATTTATTAAGTGATAAGAAGTCATTCGCTCATCAAATTAAAAGGACCGCGCCTCACTATTCTGATTTTCAGAAATTCACGGGGAAAAAATGGAGAACCCTCGATAGAGTTCTCCTCCTCCGATATCACCATGCTTGCTGAAGCTCACAAATACACTGTAGTGGGCAAATTTTTCCATGGGTGACCTCGCATTGAAGATATCAAGGCATTCTTCGCATCACTGAAGCTTAAAGGTCTATCAAAAACCGGCGTTTTGGATGCTAAACATATTCTCATTCAACTGTCCACCGAGGAGGACTTCCATAAAGTATGGCTGAAGGCAGAATGGTATATTTCGGGCTATCCTATGAGAGCCTTCAGATGGACGCCTTCCTTCACAACCAAACAGGAGTCGCCATTACACCTGGTTTGGTTTCTTCTCACTATGCTGCCTATTCACTTCTTTGATAAGCTCTCCCTCTATCATATTGCTAGTGTAGTTGGCACCCCTCTTCTCCTTGATGGTACCACTGCCATCTTATCTCGACCAAGTGTAGCTTGTCTCTGCATAGAAGTGAACCTACTGCAGCACATCCATCACCGTATATGGATTGGCAAAAAAACCGGGGATGGTTTCTGGCAAGAATTGATTCCAGAAAACCTCCCAAGCTACTGCCCCTACTGTAATACACTAGGGCATTCATGTGAACAATGCTTGGTTAAAAAATTTATAGAAGACAAACAGTGGAATGGTCCTAGAACAGAAACAAGAAATGAGAGGAAAGAATATAGAAGTAAACCCCCCCAACATAGTGAACAGAACTGCAATGAAGTTGTTACAGGAATTGAAATAGTGGAATATGTCCCCACAAGGAAAGAAGATTCCGAAGGGGCTAGAAAAACAAATAATTTAGAGGAAAAAGCTAAAAACCATGAACTAATCCTAAAAATAGCCGAAATAAATAAAAGATTTAGGAGAGGTAGATTCGAAACGAGAAAAAAGAGTGCAGGGAGAAGGAAAGGGGTAGAGGAGTTAGGTAAGAACTCAGATGAGGATTTAGAGGTTAGAAGTAATTTCATTTTAAATAAAAATGAGGAAGAATCTGATTTTATAAAAGCCACCAAAGATGATCTAGAAATTGATAATTTTACAAATAAAATGGGAGATAGAGATTGGGCCGCGAAGGAAATAAAACTAATGGCATTACAGCTAAGCACGGAATGGAAAAATGAAAAATCAGGAGGTTTTAGTTCGCTTAAAAAATCTAGAAACAGGAAAAAAATACTTAGAAAAAACATATGAATCAAAATGCACTACAAGAGCTCAGGCTAAATCTACTTCTAATGTTTAGATTTCTCAACTGGAATCTGAGGGGTATCGCAAACCCCTCCTCAATAAAAAGAGTTAAAAAATTGATTCAATTATATAAAACTCCAATTATTATACTTGCCGAACCCATTGTAAATAAGGATAAACTAGAATATTACAAAAAGCTATTAGGGCTTTATTACTCTTTCTCTAATAAAAATAACAAAATCTGGATTTTCTGGAAAAGCTTATTTAATATAATTATTTTAGAAGATACGAATCATATTATTAACTTTTCTTTAGATAATGCCCAAGAGGAGATCATTTCGGTAGTTTATGCCAAATATACTAAAGAATGTAGAAAGGAGCTTTGGAATGATATTCTTAAAATTGCTAAAATAAATAAACCATAGATAATAGGAGGAGATTTCAATATTATAAGAAAGGCTAGCGAGAAAAAAGGGGCAACCCCCCCCCCCCCCCCAATAAAAAGGCTATTGCTCACTTTAATGATACGATATTAGAGGCTAGTTTGATGGAAGCTAGCTTTTCAGGCCCCAAATACACTTGGTGCAATAACTGGAAAGTTAAAGGCACCATATGGACAAGATTAGATAGAATTCTACATAATGTCAAATGGCTAGAAGCTTATGGCTCCACAGCCATCAGACATTTAAATAGAACATGTTCTGACCATAATCCACTATTAATATCCGTAGAAAAAAATAAAATCAAGAATAAGCCTTTTAAATTTTAGAATACATGGTCCTTACATCATGCTTTCATCAATATAGTTAAAAATTCATGGACGCAAGAAAAAATAGGTAACCCTGTTCAAATCTGGAATAATAAATTAGAAAGGCTAAAAAAGCACATAATAATATGGAATAGAGACTCCTTCGGCAATATTAACAAAAATAGTATAGAAGTAAAAAAGAAATTTGAAAAAAAAGAGTTAGAATGTGAAACACTTCAAAATTCAAATAGTAGAAAGGAACTAAATAAAGCACATGCTGAGTTAAAATTAAAATTGCTAATGGAGAAAGTATTCTAGAAACAAAAAGCTAAAATAAAATGAATTAAAGAAGGAGAAAAAAATAAAAAGTTTTTCCAGAAAACAGCCAAAATCAAGACTCAAAAACAAAGAAAAAAATGTATAAAAAATAACCTAAACAAATGGGTAGACACTAACTTAGAAATTAAAAACCACCTTGACGAATATTTTGAAAACCAATTTAAAGGATTTTCAAATTTGAATGGAGATTATTTCTTAAATAAGATAGATCATAAAATTACCAACGAAGAAAATGATGCACTTACCAAATTCCCGGATGAAGAAGAACTGAAGTTTATTGTCTTTAGCATGGGCAAAAATAGTTCCCCGGGTCCTGATGGGTGGAACAATGAGTTCTATCAAAATTGTTGGTCAATTATAAAAAATGACCTCCTAGGGGCTATACATTGGATGCTTTGTGGCGTAGAAATAGGCAAGAAACGGAGCAGCTCGTACTTGGTTCTTATTCCTAAAATGGAAAACCTCCATAAAGCTGAAGACTTTAGACCTATCAGCCTGTGTAACTCCATTTATAAACTCTTGACCAAGCTACTTCAAAATAGATTAGCTGTAGTGTTGCCAAAAATCATTTCTAAAGAATAATCAGGATTTATGAAAAATAGATTACTAATGGAAAATGTTTGTTTAGCTAAAGAAATGATCAGAGAAATAGGATCCAAATCTATAGGTCATATGTATTGCTAAAACTAGATCTCTCAAAAGCTTTTGATAGAATTAAAGGTATCATATGGGCAAGATTAGATAGATTTCTACATAATGTCAAATGGCTAGAAGCTTATGGCTCCACAGTCGTCAGACATTTAAATAGAACCTGTTCAGACCACAATCCACTATTAATATCAGTAAAAAAAAATAAAATCAAGAATAAGTCGTTTAAATTTCAGAATGCATGGTCTTTACATCATGCTTTCATCAATATAGTTAAAAATTCATGGATGCAAGAAATAACATGTAAGCCTGTTCAAATCTGGAATAATAAATTAGAAAGGCTAAAAAAACACTTAATGATATGGAATAGAGACTCCTTCGGCAATATTAACAAAAATATTATAGAAGCAGAAATGAAAGTTGAAAAAAAACAATTAGAATATGAGACACTTCAAAAATCAGATAGTAGAAAGGAACTAAATAAAGCATAGGCTGAGCTAAAATTAGAATTACTAATGTAGGAAGTATTTTGGAAACAAAAAGCTAAAATAAAATGGATTAAAGAAGGAGATAAAAATACGAAGTTTTTCAAGAAAACAGCCAAAATCAATACTCAAAAACAAAGAATAAAAGGTATAAAAAATAACCTAAACAAATGGGTAGACACTAACTTAGAAATTAAAAACCACCTTGACGAATATTTTGAAAACCAATTTAGAGGAATTACAAATTTGAATGAAGATTATCTCCTAAATAAGATAGACAATAAAATTACCAACGAAGAAAATGATGCACTTACCAAATTTACGGATGAAGAAGAACTGAAGTTTATTGTCTTTAGCATTGGCAAAAATAGTGCCCCAGGTCCTGATGGGTGGAACAATGAGTTCTATCAAAACTGTTGGTCAATCATAAAAAATGACCTCCTAGGGGCTATACATTGGATGTTCTGTGGCGTAGAAATAGGCAAGAAACGGAGCAGCTCGTACTTGGTTCTTATTCATAAAATGGAAAACCTCTATAAAGCTGAAGACTTTAGACCTATCAGCTTGTGTAACTCCATTTATAAAATCTTGACCAAGCTACTTCAAAATAGATTAGCTGTAGTATTGCCAAAAATCATTTCTAAAGAACAATTAGGATTTATGAAAAATAGATTACTAATGTAAAATGTTTGTTTAGCTAAAGAAATGATCAGAGAAATAGCATCCAAATCTAGAGGTCATAATGTATTGCTAAAACTAGATCTCTCAAAAGCTTTTGATAGAATTGAATGGAAAATTTTATGTTTTGTCATGAGAAGGATGGGTTTTTCTGAAACCTGGATTGACTTGATTTATAGATGCATATCAAGTCCTTGGATTAAAATTCATGTCAAAGGAGAATTAGGAAAAGATATCAAGCTGATGAGAGGATTAAGCCAGGGTGATCCCCTTTCTCACTTTCTCTTTAATATCTACCTAGAGCTCCTCATTGTTAATGTCAAAAATAAAATTATCTCATGAAGTATAGGTCGGTTTAGTCAGCCTATTAATACTCCTTTAGTGTGATGCTTGGCTTATGCTGATGATGTGATCATTTTCACAAATGGAAGCTCCAGATCCCTACATAACCTAATGGAGTTGTTAAAAGTCTTAGAAGAGGAAACGAGATAGAAAATTAATAACAAAAAGTGTCAATTCATGATTGCCAAAAATGCCACAATAAGTCTAGGTCATAGAATTAACAAAATAACCGGTTTCACACATGTAAAAGGTGCACTTCAATATCTTGGATGCCCAATATACAAAGGAAAACTAAAACCAATATACCTAGATTTCCAACTTGAAAAAATTAAAAATAAAATTGCTAGCTTGAAAGTGGACATCCTTTCCATGAGTGATAGAATTGCTCTGATCACCCATGTGTTACAAAGCGTAGTCATGCAGAATCATATGATTACTCAACTTCAAGTGTCGGATAAAAAAAGAATAGATACGGAATTGACCCATTTCTTATGGGGATCAAAAAGTGGCAAAAGAAAGTTACATTGGAAAAAATGGAAAGATCTTTGCTCCCCCTTACAGGAAGCATGCCTCGGCTTTACTGATTTAAACGATCTAGCTAAAGCGTGGGAGTGCAAAAGATGGTGGAGGCTCAAAGAAAAAAATAACCTATGGGCTGAATTTATGAGAGCTAATTATTGTATAGAGAATGATATAAATAGGAATTTAAATAAGAACAAAGCATCACAAATCTAGATTCAAATACTCAATCAAAGGGAATTAATGGAAAAACATTCTAAACTCATTAAAAATGGTTGGAAATGGACTTTGAGTGCAGACAGAATATTCTCAATTAAAACCATTAAAGAAAAAGTAAGAAGTAGGAAGGAAATGTAACCTTTATTTAAACGGATATGGGATAATGATAATAGTCAAAAAATAAAAACTAATACATGGAAAGTTCTCTCAAATATCATTCCTATAGATGAAAACATAAAAACAAAAGGCATACAACTTGCCTCGAGATGTGAATGCTTTTTGCAAAAACTAGAATCGCTTGATCATCTGTTTTCCCAAGGTAATATAGCAATGGAAATCTGGGGAAGACTTGAGTCTGAAATGGGATTAAAGCATGCATGTATTTCTCGTAGAAATAGACTAATTAAATGGAGTAATGCGCATTTTCAGCATAGCTCATAGAAATGGCTTATAAATAACATACCTCACATTGCTATCTGGTGTATATGGAAAGCTAGGAATAATAGCAGATATGAAGGGCACAGAATGGACTCTGAAGACATATGGAAAGCAATAAAGATTGAAATAAAAATCACATCGGAATCCTCCCCACTTGCAGCTCAAAGCCATCTTCTAGATACTCACACTCTAAAATTCTGGAATCTCATGGTGTCTAAAATCAAACCACTAAAAGTTATAAAAGTTAAATGGGGAAAACCAGAAAAAGGCAGATTAGCCCTAAACACCGATGGTAGCTTCGATAGGAACATAGGCCTAGCTGGTGGAGGAGGTGCCTTAAGGAACTATTGTGGTCACTTAATATTTGCCTACTCAGGTCCCAATAATGCATCAACTGCCCTCCACGCAGAAATATTAGCATTAAGGGATGGACTCAGAATATGGTACTCTAAAGAGCTAACAAATATAGATATACAAATAGATTCTAAAATATTGGTAGACTTAGTGAATAACAAAAGTAGCACGTGGAAATTTGAAGAGGAGTTAGAAAAAATTAACAAATTAATAATATCTTTATATGCATCACCCACGCACATATATAGGGAACCAAATACCTTAGCAGATAAATTAGCAAAAGATGGAAAACTCAAAGAATCCCATGTATATGAAGAAGACTCTCTTCCAGAGAGATTTAAAGGTACTTTCTAGATAAAAAAAAATTTCCATACATCCGAATAATTAAAAAAGATTGAAAGGATATTATAAGATTTCATCATCGTAGTGAGTTTTCAAGTTTTTTTGTTCTTATATTAGCACATGGAAGGTTCCAGAATCACTCAAGTCTTGCTGGTCCTGAAGGAAGACTCTGTAGAAATGAATAATTACAATGTGGCTACATTCTGGATTCCCCCACGAAAATATTAGTTCTCACTACAGGGTCGGTATCACACTGCAGAGAGTAAGAATGGACTGTATACCTGCTGTTTCGGTTGTTTTGTTTTTTCTTTTTTGTTGTATTTTTCTTAGCAGCAAGGATATCTAAAATAGGAGGAGCCGACATGCGAACAAGTGCCTATATCTCCAGCATTATAGATTCTAAGTCTGTATGAACTTTGTTCTGATGTGACCATGTTAAACGGCTTAAGTTTAGGTGTGGTTTGTGTTATAAGGTTATGCAGTGTCTGGATTATTTTAATATAATTTAGAAGTCCACAAAAGTAGGCTAGGTTGTGTACACTATAGAAAGCTTCTGTCCACAATTGGGAGCAACAAAAAGCTTCTATGGAGTGCTGATAGCTGAAACTCTTGGATGCTTGGTTTGAAGGAGCCAGAACAGTGAGAAATAGATCCAGCAGAAATGCTGGAGGCTGGAAATCTCTTTGCGTTTATGGCATGTATGTAGGTGACAGGTAGAGGAAGATCAACTACATGGATGTCCATGGAAGATTTCAGGAGATAGCACCACGTTTAATAGAGCCTTTTCTACAAAACATAAAGCTAAATAGCTCTTGATACATAAGCTCAACAAAGTTGTTGGACAGAATTAAAGGCCCGACAGGAAAAGAAAGGAAGCTAGTTTCAAGAAATGTATTGAAGGATAAAGACTCATCTCTCAACTAACAACAAAGTGCATGCAGCAACAATGCTGAAAATCCCAACAGAAACTCAAAATTGTTCTCTAGGTGGATTAGAATGAGCAAATATTTGTCCATGTTTACTTTATTACATTTAAAATAACTAATGCTTAGTGTACGTGAAAAGGGTGTAAAGGGTTATGGTTAGCAAGCAAGTAGGTTGTAAAAATGGTATTCCTCCGCCAAAAGAGAGGGTTATAATTAATAAATAAACTTTCACAATAATAAGAAGAATAAGAAGCATAAGAAGAATAATAAGAATAAGAAGCATAAGAAGAATAAGAAGAATAAGAAGAATAAGATAAAAATCAAGAAAACCAAGAATAATAAAATAAGAAAAATAAGACTAATTAAAATAATAAGTAAAATTAGAAGAATAATAAGAATAAGAAGAATAAAAATAATAAGAAGAATAAAAGAATAAGAAGAATAAGAAGAATAAAAAGAATAATAAGAATAATAAGAATTAGAAAAATAAGAAGAATAAGAAGCATAAGAATCATAAGAAGAAAAAGAAAAAAAAGAAGACTAAGATGAATACCAAGATAACAAGAATAAGAAGATACATACATAAAATAGTTATAGGAAAAAAGCTCTCAACTTCTAGAAAAAGAAAATCCAAATTCTAGATAGAGAAAACCTCCATCTTGGGGAGAAAATAGCCAATCTTGAGCTCAAAATGAGGCAAGAGGATTTCCTAACTCATAGGAAGTCATTTGCCTCAATACTGAAAGGGCCCGCGCTCATATCCCCTATATTCGGGAACAAACAGGAACTACCGGCGGTATTTTTTTCTCCCTTTGAAATCCTGAAAATGGCAGAACCATTTGAGGTGACCTTGGTTGGTAAGTTCTCTCATGGTAGACCGAGCTCCAAAGACATTCAGGACTTCCTAACCTCACTAAGGCTCAAAGGGGCAGCAAAAATAGGAGACTTCGACTCCAAACATGTAGAATAAGAAAAATAAGAAGCTTTAGAAGAATAAAAAGAATAAGAAGCATAAGAAGAATAAAAAGAATAAGAAGAATAAGAAGCATAAGAAGAATAAGAAGAATAAGAAGAATAAGAAGCATAAGAAGAATAAGAAGAATAAGAAGAATAAGATGAAAACCAAGAAAACCAAGAATAATAAGAATAAGAAAAATAAGACTAATTAAAAGAATAAGTAAAATTAGAAGAAATAGAAGAATAACAAGAATAAGAAGAATAAGAAGAATAAGAAGAATAAGAATAATAAGAAGAAAAAAAAGATTAAGAAGAATAAGAAGAATAAGAAGAATTAGAAAAATAAGAAAAATAAGAAGAATAAGAAGCATAAGAATCATAAGAAGAAAAAGAAAAAAAAGAAGACTAAGATGAATACCAAGATAACAAGATTAAGAAGATACATACATAAAATAGTTACAGGAAAAACGCTCTCAACTTCTTGAAAAAGAAAATCCAAATTCTAGATAGAGAAACCCTCCATCTTGGGAAGAAAATAGCCAATCTCGAGCTCAAAATGGGGCAAGAGGAATTCCTAACTCATAGGAAGTCATTTGCCTCAATACTGAAAGGGCCCGCACTCATATCCCCTCTATTCGGGAACAAACAGGAACTGCCGGCGGTATTTTTTTTCTCCTTTTGAACTCCCAAAATGGCAGAACCATTTGAGTGACCTTGGTTGGTAAGTTCTCTCATGGTAGACCGAGCTCCAAAGACATTCGAGACTTCCTAACCTCACTAAGGCTCAAAGGGGTAGCAAAGATAGGAGACTTCGACTCTAAACATGTAGAATAAGAAGCTTTAGAAGAATAAAAAGAATAAGAAGCATAAGAAGAATAAGATAGATGAAAACCAAGAAAACCAAGAATAATAAGAATAAGAAAAATAAGACTTATTAAAAGAATAAGTAAAATTAGAAGAATAAGAAGAATAAGAAGAAAAGAAGAATATGTAGAATAAGAAGAATAAGAATAAGAAGAATAAGAAGAATAAGAAGAATAAGAAGAATAAGAATAATAAGAATAATAAGAATAATAAGAAGAATAAAAAGAATAAGAAGAATAAGAAGAATTAGAAAAATATGAAAAATAAGAAGAATAAGAAGTATAAGAATCATAAGAAGACAAAGAAAAAAAAAGAAGACTAAGATGAATACCAAGATAACAAGAATAAGAAGATACATACATAAAATAGGTACAGGAAAAACCCTCTCAACTTCTAGAAAAAGAAAATCCGAATTCTAGAGAGAGAAAACCTCCATCTTGGGCATAAAATAGCCAATCTTGAGCTCAAAATGGGGCAAGAGGAATTCCTAACTCATAGGAAGTCATTTGCCTCAATACTGAAAGGGCCCGTGCTCATATCCCCTCTATTTGGGAACAAACAGGAACTACCGGTGGTATTTTTTTCTCCCTTTGAACTCCTGAAAATGGCAGAAACCATTTGAATTGACCTTGGTTGGTAAGTTCTCTCATGGTAGACCGAGCTCCAAAGACATTCGGGACTTCCTAACCTCACTAAGGCTCAAAGGGGTAGCAAAAATAGGAGACTTCGACTCCAAACATGTTTCCTGCAACTCACGGAGGAGGATGATTACTATAGAATATGGATGCGAGGTATGTGGTTTATCAATGGCTTCCTATGGTATGCTTAAATAGACGAATGAATTCACCCCGCTGGAAGAGTCGCCTATTGCACCGGTATGGTTTCTACTCCATAATCTTCCTCTAACTTTCTATAACAAAGCTGCTCTCTTCTCAATCGCCTCGGTGTGTTGGTAAACCGATGAAGATGGACGAGGCTACTACCGTGATATCAAGACCTCATAGTGCTCGCGTATGCATTGAAACGAATTTGTTATCAACGCTCCCACACAAACTATGGATAGGAAGTGATGTCAACACAGGAGTTTTGGCAAACCATTGTTCCCGAATACCTTCCTACATATTGTATGACATTTAAAAGAATGGGGCATGGTGAAGAAGACTGTAGGATGGGCTTGGACAGCAAAGAGTATGGCAATGAAAGGGGAGGAAGGGGAAAGAATACAGAAATGGAGGAGGAAAGGGAGCCTGGGTATAGGACCTCCTTTGCTCTCTAATGATATCCCAAATGAAGTACCTCCAAGGAGTGGTGCTAGAAGCTCAGGCGGGGGGAGAGGTTTTGACTCGGAAAGGAGTAAGTAGAGGGAGAAGGCAAAGCCAAGGAGGAAGTGAAGACATGGAAGGAGGAGAGAAGCCCCAGACTAAGGAGGTTTGCATACTTGGTGAAGTATTGGAACAGAATTCCAGCATGATTGGGTCTTTCCTAATTCTAATAAGAGGCAGGCTAGGAAGGTTAGGAGCAAGAGGAGTGTGAGAGACAAAGAAGAAGACTGACATTGGATTGATACAGATGTGCTAGATTTTTAGAAGAAGAATTTGAGGTAAAAGCTTGTGATTTCCCAACTCATAGCAAGGCTATGGAAAGGTTGGAAATAAACAATCCTAAAGATGATCTGGTAATGGCCATAAAAAGATGGGATTCCTGTACAAGAGAAGAGGCTATGGAGGAGATTAAAAACAATGGCTTTACACCTTGGAAAAAGTTTAAAGGATAAGAGGATTGAATAGGTTTATGCAATTAGCGCCATAAGACCCCGAGGAACATGAAGAAATGCATGAATATGGAACATGAATCAAAGCGTGGACGAGAGCGCAGACTAAATCAGCAGGTCATGGATAGAGATATATATTTGAATATAAGAGGGGTGGCCAACACATCCACCCTAAACAGAATAAAAAAGCTTATTAAAATTTATAAACTAAAGATTGTAATTATAACCGAACCAATGGTAGATAAGAATAAATTAGATCAATATAAAAAACTGATGGGGTTTGTTAATGCAATAGCGAATTTGAATGGGAAAATTTGGGTCATGTGGGATAGGATGATAGAAATCATAATATTAAAGGATGCAGATCAAGTAATAGATTTCAAAGTTATCAGTTATACAGAATTTTTAATGTCGGCAGTTTATGCGAAAAACTCCAAGGAAGGGAGGAAAATGTTATGGCATGACATGGAGGAAATAGTGGTGAAGGATCTTCCTTGGGTTATTGGTGGAGACTTCAATGTAATAAGAAGTCCTAGTTAGAAAAAAGGAGGAAGACATCCGGATGCAGAGGCGATGTCACATTTTAATGAGGCGATTGCTAATGCAAATCTTATTGAAGTTGATTTCTTAGGGGCAAGATATACATGGTGCAATAACTGGAAGAAGCGGGGAGCGATCTGGGCAAGACTAGACAGGTTTTTGTTCAATGTGAAATGGGTAGATTTACATGGATCTACAACTATTAAGCATTTAAATAGAACTTGTTCTGATCATAGTCCTATACTTGACTTACCAGAATAACTATAAGCCCATAAAAACTTTTAAATTTCAGAATATGTGGGGTTTGCACAATAATTTTGAAGAAGTAGTAAGGAAATCATGGATGGAAAAGGCTACAGGGAACCCACTGCAAGTTTTAGCGACAAAAATGCATAGGTTAAGAACTAGTTTAATTACATGGAATAAAGAAGTATTTGGAATATCAATAGAAATATAAAGAAGGTGGAGGAAAGGGTGGAGAAGAGTGAAATAGAATATGAGAGAGATCAAAATGAGGAGAGACAAGTAGAATTAAGTCGAGCAGAGGCAGAATTGAGACTTAGTATAAACATGGAAGAGGTTTTCTGGAAACAAGAGCTAGAATTAAGTGGCTTAAGGAGGGAGATAATAATACTAGATTCTTTCACACTATGGCAAAAATCAAATCCCAAAAACAAAAAATTAAAGCTATAAAAAATTTAGAGGGTAAATGGGTTGAAAAAGAAGAGGAGGTAAAAACACAATTAGAAGAATATTTAAAATTACACTTGTGCGAAAATGTGAGGAGAGAAGGAAACAGCTTGCTACAGAAAATAAAACATCAAGTCACGGATGAAGATAATAAGAAGCTGGCTGAATTTCAGATGAGGAGGAGGTGAAGGTTGTTGTATTTAGTATGAATAAAGATAGTGCGGCTGGTCCAGATGGCTGGAACAATGCATTTTTTCAAATTTGCTGGCATATTATCAAAATAGATCTGATACAGGCTATAAACTGATATATGCAGGAGCAGAAATTACAAAATCGTGGGCAAGCTCGTTTATTGTGCTTATTCCTAAAGTTGAAAATCCACAAAAATGCGAAGATTTCTGGCCAATTAGCCTGTGTAACTCAATATATAAAATCTTAACAAAGTTGTTAAAAATAGGCTAAGTGATATATTTCCTAACATAATTTCACAAGAACAATCGAGTTTTGTTAAAAATAGACTGATAATGAAAATATTAGCCTGGCATCAAATAATGAGAGAGATTGGAGTCAAAGTAAAGGGTCATAATTTGGTCTTAAAACTTGACCTGTCAAAAGTATTTGACTTGGTAGAATGGTCAATCTTATGCTATATTAATGAGGTAGATGGGCTTTTCAGAATTTTGGATAGATTTGATATATAGATGTATCTCAAGCTTGTGGGTTAGAATCATAATAAATGGGAAATTGGGGAGGAGTTTTAAGCCTGTAAGAGGGCTAAGGAAAGGAGATCCACTATCACCCTATTTATTCAATATCTACTTGGAATCATTGCTGATAAATTTAAAAGATAAAATGGAAAAAAGAGAAAATTATATTGTTCAAGCAACCTAAGAACACTCCACGAGTCTATTGTTTGGCATATGCAAATGATGTGATCATTTTTCAAATGCTAGTAGGAAATCTCCTTGTTAATTTGATGGAATTATTGCACATGCTAGAAGAGGAAATATGTCAAACTCTAAATATTAAGAAGTGTCATTTATGCTCGTGGAAAAAGCACCAGATAAAACTGCTCAAAGAGTTATAAATATTACGGGCTTTACCCAAAAGAAAGGTGCATTAATTGTACCTGGGCTGTCCCATTTTTGAGGGGAGACTAAGAGAAAAATATTTAAGTTACCAGGTGATGAGAATGAAAGGAAAAATAGCAGGCTAGAATTAAAATTTCTTAAGTATGGGGGGTAGAATTACATTGATTACTCATGTATTACAAGTTTCACTCGCACATATTTTAACCATCATGTATCCTCTAAAAAAGACGATAAAGAGTCTAGAAAAAGAAATGGCAGACTTCTTGTGGGGAAAAGGGATGGTAGGCCAAAACTACACTGGCGAAAATGGGAGACCCTATGCTTTCCCAAGGAGGAGGCAGGTTTGGGATTTACAAGTATTACAGATATGGCTAATGCATGGCCTGCAAAAAGTTGGTGGAGGTTGAAAGAAAATGATAGCATGTGGGCACGGTTTATGCGTGTCAAGTATGAATGGGAAAAAGAACAATTCAAAGATTCGAAGAAGAAGCATCTAAGCCTGGAAGTCAATGATAAAGCAAAAAGATTTAGTAGAAGCTCACTCTAGATTAAATAAAAGTGGATGGAAATGGACACCAAATGCAGAAAAAAATTTACTCTTAAATCAACAAAGAATATAATTAGGAAAAAAACACAACATAGACCAATTTTTAAAGAGTTCCGGAAAAATGATACCTCACAGAAAATGAAAACACTAATGTGGAGGACACTCATATAGGCCACACCAATAAATTTAAATATACAGAAGCAAGTTATAAAACTGGTGTCAAGATGTGAATGTTGCCACTCAAAGATAGAAAGTACGGATAATCTCTTTTCGAAAGGGAAGATAGCAAAGGAGATATGGAGACAGCTGGAAGGTGGACAGCTAAAAGAGGACAAATTAGAGGATAGACTGATACACTTGAATGTGGAGAAAACTAGAAGCCGGGTTCATGCTTGGTTTAGGAGTAACATTCCCTCGGTAACTATTTGGTGCATATGGAAAGCTAGAAATAGAAGTAGGTTTGAAGGAGTACGGATGAATTCAGAAGAAATTCTAAAAGATATAAAAAAGGAAATCTCAATTATTTCTGCATTAAAACCGATTAAGACTGGTAACATTGATAAATCAAAAATTCTGAGAATTCAATGGGGGATGAGTATCAAAAAAGAAGGGTGGTTGGGTCTAAAGAAAGTTTCTTGTACTAAACCACCAAATGGAATGTTGGCTCTCAATACGAACGAAAGTTTTAATAGGGATATGGAATAGCTGGTGGAGGAGGTGTCATCAGGGATGCACAGGGTTTGATTATAAGTGCTTTCACTATGAAAGATAAAGCTAATTCTGCCCTACAATCAGAAATCCAAGCCTTGCTTAGGGGGCTTCAGATTTTCAAAAGGCTGAATCTTAAAAAGATTCAAATTCAAGTGGACTCAAAGTTGGTGGAAGGGCTAGCATTAAAAAGACTGCAAATGTGGAGATGTGAAGAAGACACGGAAAATATAAGGAAATTAATGAAAGAGCTGGAGGGCACAATTTCACATACATATAGGGAGGCCAATGCACTTGCGAATAAACTAGCAAAGGAGGGCATGCTTAGAGGTATGCAAGAATTTGATGAGCATGATATTCCTAATAAATTTGCAAGGATGGCAAAGCTGGATAAAATGGCAGTTCCATATGTTAGATTATGTAGGCAAATAGATGGTACATAGGATATAGGATTAAAGGGGGAATGTTGCTGCAGGACCCTAGTAGCCTAACCTGGTGAGGGTAGAGATATAGTGTGCAAGAGATGGGGGTTGGCCTGGGGGTTTCCTCTTTGTCTATTTCTGCATTTTCCTGCATAAATAAGGAGGCAGTATAGGGACTTAAGGAATTCATAGATGTTAATTGCAGCTTTCTTAATTATTAAATGTGTATGGATAAGCAGGAACACGTATCTGCAGAAACATATTTTCTTAAATTTTTGATTGCAGAAAATTTTGCAGGAACAGGAACATTTAAAGAAGTATGGTTAATTTGTAAATTTTCCTTAAATATTGTTACTGTATGTTCTATTTTTGCAGGAACTTTTAACGATTCTGGTAAGGACAGTTAAGTTTAGAGATTTTTTCACACATGCGACTAGTTCTTGATGTATTGTTAATGTATTTTCTATATTTTACACATGCTGACTAGTTTAGAGTTTTTAACGAATCTGTTAACGAATCAGGTAAGGACAAGTAAGTTTACTGTATAGTTCTTGAAATATTCTGCAGAAACAAGGGACTGGGGATGGAAACTAGATGGTTTCAGTGAGTTAGTATGGCCACGTCTGTGATAGGGAGCCAGAGCCTACAAGGTGTTTGTATAAATGTCTGCAATGAGATGCGTTAGAGGCTGTAAAAATGAGTCAGTGGCTGCTGGGTGTTTGTATAAATGTCTGTGCATGTGGTCTTTGAAATATGCTAGATTGTTTGTATAAATGTCTGAATTCTAGAAGCATGTGGTTGATTGAGAATTTGGGATTTGGGTGGTCACATTTGGAAAGTGGACCTCTGGAATCTCAAAGCCAAGAAAGAATAATGGAAAAAGGGAAAGCAACAGAAGCTCAAGATAGGAGAAAGTAGAGGAAGAAAAGTTCTAAAATTCAATTGCAAATGTTTTTTCATATTAGCAAATTCTGAGGGCTAGCATAAAAACTAACTTAAACCCCATTGTTAACAAGACAAAAAAGGGTTTGATTTGAAAATTTAAATTATGTTTGTTTTTTATTTTTTGAGAAAGAGGGTGTAAAAGGGAAAAGGGTAGATTTTAGTTTGTAAAAATGGTATTCCTCCGCCAAAAGAGATGGTTATATTAATAAAAAAAAAAAAAAAAAGAATAAGAATAATAAGAATAATACAAATAATTAGAAGAATAAAAAAAATAAGAAGAATATAAGAATAAGAAGAAAAAAGAATAAGAAAAATAGAAGAATAAGAAGAATAAGAAGAATAGAAAATAAGAGAATAAGAAGATAAGAAGAATAAGAAGAATAAGAAAGATAAGAAGAATAAGAAGAATAAGAAGAATAAGAAGAATAAGAAGAATAAGAAGAATAAGAAGTATAAGAAGAATAAGAAGAATAAGAAGAATAAGAAGAATAAGAAGAATAAGAAGAATAAGAAGAATAGAAGATAAGAAGAATAAGAAGAATAAGAAGAATAAGAAGAATAAGAAGAATAAGAAAGATAAGAAGAATAAGAAAGATAAGAAGAATAAGAAAGATAAGAAGAATAAGAAGAATAAGAAGAATAAAATGATAAGAAGAATAAGAAGAATAAAGAAGAAAATAAAAAGAATAAGAAGATTAAGAAGAATAAAAAAAATAAGAAGAATAACATGAAAAAAAAAAGAATAAGAAGAATAGAAAAAATAAGAAGAAAAACAAGAATAATAAAAATAAGAAGAATAAAAAGAATAAGAAGAATAATAAAAATAAGAGACTAAGAAGAATAAGAAGATAGAAATAGAAGAATAAGAAGAATAAGAAGAATAAGAAGAATAAGAAAGATAAGAAAGATAAGAAGAATAAGAAGAAAGAAGAATAAGGGAAAGCATAAGAAGAATAAGAAGAATAAAAATGATAAGAAGAATAAGAAGAATAAGAAGAATAAAAAGAATAAGAAGATTAAGAAGAATAAAAAAATAAGAAGAATAACATGAAAAAGAAGAATAAGAAGAATAGAAAAAATAAGAAGAAAAACAAGAATAAGAAGTATAATAAAAATAAGAGACTAAGAAGAATAAGAAGAATAAGAAGAATAAGAAGGATAGGAAGAATAAGAAGAATAAGAAGGATAAGAAGAATAAAAAGAATAAAAAGAATAAGAAGGATAGGAAGAATAAGAAGAATAGGAAGAATAAGAAGAATAAGAAGAATAAGAAGAATAGGAAGAATAAGAAGAATAAGAAGAATAACATGAAAAAGAAGAATTAGAAGCATAAAAATAATAAGAAGATTAATAAGAATTATAAAAATAAGAAAAATAACTTGAATAACACGAAAAAGAAGAATGAGAAGAATAAGAAGAATACGAAGAATAAGAAGAATAAAAAGATTAAGAAGAATAAGGAGAATAAGAAGAATAAGAAGAATAAGAAGATTAAAAAGAATAAGGAGAATAAGAAGAATAATAAGAATAAGAATAAGAAGAAGAATAATAATAATAATAATAGGAAGAATAAGAAGAAAAAAGAACTAGAAGAAGTTTTTTGAAAAATGCTCTCACTTTTAGAGAGAGAAATTATTGTTTTAAAGAGAGAAAACTCCATTGTTGTGCAATAAAAAGCTCAACTTGAAGCTAGAAATACAGCCAATTATCTCCCTCTTCATTAAAAAATCTTTTACATATAATATTAAGGAACTATTGGGTATCTGTCCGAAGTTTGATCCAAAAATGGCATCCCATCGATTTATTTTTTTGAAGGAGGAGATGAAACAAGCTTGTTGCTCCATTCAAACTCACCCTTATATGGAAATTTTTGCATGAAGACCAGAGTTTAAAGATATATATCAGTTTGTGGCTTCCTTGAAACTGTGTGAAAGGGTTAAGGTGGCTAATTATGATGGCAAGTACACTCTCCTACAATTTAAAGAAGAGGATGATTTCCTTAGAGTGTGGCTAAAAGGAACGTGGAGCATTGTGGGATACCCAATGCGGGTTTTCAAGTGGATGCCTAAATTTTCGCAATTGGATGAGTCCCCTCTTACACCGGTATAGTTCTCTTTGCTCAAGCTTCTCATTCATCTATTCAATAAGCATATTCTCTACTCGATGGCTCTATGTTTGGGTACTCCATTGCTACTGGATGAACCCACGACCTTGATTACTAGGCCAAGCATGACAAGAATAAGTGTTGAAATCAACCTCAAGTGCCCTTGGCTGACTAGGGTGTGGATAGGCACTAACTTATCTAATGGCTTCTGACATGAAGTTGTAACAGAAGCCATGCCAAAATACTACCTAAGCTGCCTTAAACTAGGACATGGATAGAAGAATTGTATGGTATGGAAAATGAGAAAAGGAACTAGGAAGGGTAGGAAAATGTGGGTAAGAAGGGATGGAGGGGAGGGAGTAGGTGAAGAGATAAAAAAACAGAAGGTTGAGAAGGGGGTAGAGTAGAAGAAAGACCAAGAAATAGAATGGGCAGGAGATAAAGAATGCAAGGAAGAATGAGGGGTAGAGGAGAGAGAGCTTAGTTCGGTTAAAAATATAAGTGAGAGGGAGAGAGGGGGGGGGGGGCAAATATAGAGAGGAGGAGGTAGAGATGAAGAGGGGAAGGGCTTTAGGAAGGAAGAAAAGAGAAGAAATTAAGGAATGGCTTGAGGAAATGGAGAGGGGGGCCGAAACGGTAGAGAGAGAGGGGGAGGGGAGAAAATGGGAGACATACACTAGAAGGAAGAGGAGGTGTGGTAGAGGAATGGTAGAGTTAGAGGAAAATATAAATGTGCTTAACTAGGAAGATGATGATTTATTATTGGTGGAAGAATCAGAGTCAAAAAGTTGGCCTTATATTATTAATAAAAAAGAGAAAGATAAGCAGGATAATATTGTAACCTCTAATGATTTAACATCTCAAAATTAGGATAGGTATAAGGGGATACCACAGGACATGAAAACAACACAGGAAAAAATCAAGGAAATGGGAAGAAGCTTAGAAAAGATCTGCGTACTAAAAAGATATGATTTAGTTCCCACTAGCTCAAGTAAGACACCAAGAAACAAGAAAAAATATATAAACATGATGTATGAAAATAAATGCACTATAAGAGCACAAGTAAGAGATATATAGATATGTTTAATAGTTTGTATTGGAACATAAGAGGGGTGACAAACACCCCAACAATAAATAGAATTTGAAAACTTGTTAAAATTCATAACTTAAAAATAGTTGTGTTAGTCGAACCTATGGTAGATAGAAATCAAATAGTAAAATAGAAAGGAATTATTGGTTAGATAAAGCTTTTCGAACTAAAACAATAAGTTATGGGTTATGTGGAGCAAAACTATAGATATAGAGATCTTGGCAGAAGCTGAACAAATAATCAGCTTTAATTTTCAAAAATAGTTAGCATTAATCTTCTCAATAGTATATGTGAAAAATATGAAAAAAGGAAGAAAAGTGCTATGGAAGGAGATAGAGATTCTAGCTGCAAAAAATTCACCGTGGATTATCGGAGGTGACTTTAATGCAGATAGAAATATTAATGAAAAACTATGAGGAAGACCTCCAGATCCGGTTGCAATAGCTCAATTTAATGAGGCTATTGCCAACGCGAATCTTTTAGAGATAGATTTTTTAGGGTCCAATTACACATGGTGTAATAACCTGAAGAGGAGATGGGTAATCTGGTCTAGGCTTGATAAAGTCCTTTTTAACTCCCAATGGTTGGACAAGCTGAGAGGAATAAAGGTTAAACATTTAAATAGAACCTGTTCAGATCACAGCCCACTTCTATTGACTTTCCAAAAAAGTGAAGGCAGACATAAAAGATTTAACTTTCAAAACATGTGGGGATTGCATAAGGGTTATGATAAAGTGCTAAGAGAAGCATGGAAAAAATCAGCCTTGGGAAACCCGATGCAAATTTGGGCACAAAAATTACAAAATCTACGATGGGTATTGAATAAATGAAATAAAAAAGTTTTTGGTAATAATACCAGAAAGATACAGAAAGTAGAACAAGAGGTGACTACCCTAGAATTAGAATATGAAAAAAATTCTAGCAACGAAGCCATAATTAAAGTCAGTAAAGCTAAAGCAGAATTGACACTTTGGATGCACTTGGAAAAGGTTTTCTGGAAGCTGAGGACAAGAGTCAAGTGGCTTAAAGATGGAAATAAAAATACGAATACGCACTTTTGTAATGCAATGGTAAAAATCTAAATACAAAAAAAGTAAAAGAAAAGGGATTAGATCTGAAAATGGGGAATGGATGGAAAAAGAGGGTGAGCTAAAAAATGTATTGCATATTTATTTTTAAAATCTCTTATGTGGGCCATACACGGCTAAAAGAAATACGCTAATGGGAAAAATTGAGAAAAGAGTAACAGAAGAGGAAAATAAATCATTGGGTGACCCCCCGAGGGAAGAAGAGGTTAGAGAGGCAGTTTTCAGTGCCGACGAAGATAGCATTGTAGGCCCTGATGGCTGGAATAATGGTTTTTTCCAACGTAGTTGGAGTACTATTAAAACCGATATCTCGTGGCCATTGAATGGATTTTTGCCGGTGCTGACATTTCAAAGTCTTGGGCTAGTTCCTATATTGTATTGATACCAAAAAAGGATAACCCACAGAGGAAAGAGGATTATAGGCTAATTAGTTTATGTAATACATCATTCAAGATATTAACGAAGGTATTATAGAACAAGATTAGTAATATTCTTCCTAATATTATATCGCCTGAACAAGTAGGGTTCATAAAGAACAGACTGATGATGGAGAATATTAATTTAGCATCTGAAATGATGAGGGAAATAGGATCAAAAGTGATAGGAGCTAATGTAATTCTTAAACTAGATTTATCAACAGCATTTGATAGAGTAGAATGGGACATATTATGTTACCTAATGAGGAAAATGAGTTTTTCAGAATATTGGATAGATCTTGTGCACAGATGCGTCTCAAGTGTATGGGTCAAAATCCTAGTAAATGGATAGGTAGGTGGTGAATTCAAACCCACAAGAGGACTCAGGCAAGGGAATCCTTTTTCTCCATCTTTATTTAATATATATTTAGATTACTCATTGTTAATTTAAAAGAGAAAATGGGAATGGGTAGGATTGTTGCATTCAAGCAACCAAGATAGACCCCTACTGTGAGTTGTCTGACATATGCGGATGATGTTATCATATTCACAAAAGCTAGTAGCAGATCTATGCAAAACATGATTAGGCTAATGCAAACCATGGAGGAAGAAATAGGACAAACATTGAACAAGAATAAATGTCAATTTATCATGGCAAGGGCACCATCAGAAAATATCACCCAGGGGGGTTAAAGGATTATAGGTTTCGTGCAAAAGAGGTGAGCTTTAATGTATTTAGGATGTCCAATTTATGAAGGAAGGGTGAAGGAAGAATATTCATCATTTTTAGTGGATAAGATGAAGCAAAAAATCATGAGTTGGAAAGTGGATTTACTGAGCATGGCAGGAAGGATCATGCTTATTACGCACGTGTTACAAAGCACTTTGACACATATATTAATGTTGATTCATCCGCCAAAAAATATAGTTAGAAAATTAGAAAAAGACATGGAAAATTTTTTATGTTGAAAAAAAGACGGAAAGAATAAAACTCTTTGGAAAAAATGGCAGGAGCTTTGTTATCCAAAGGAAGAGGCTGGTTTAGGATTCTTAGCACTAAGTGATATAACTAAAGCACGGGCCTATAAAATTTGGTGGAGGCTAAAAGAAAATGAATGTTTTTGGGCATCATATATTAAATCTTGATATGGTTTAGGAGATAAGCCTAATAATCCAAAAAATGCATCAAAAAGCTAGAAGCTGATGAGTAAACAGCAAAATATTGTAGAAAATCATGCAATATTAACCAGCAAAGGGTGGAAATGGAAGCTAAATGTGCAGAGAATTTTCACATTAAAAACTACGAAAATCTGGTAAGAAACAAAAGTCAATCCCATGTGAGATTTGAAAGAATATGGATAAAAGAGATCCCACAAAAAATAAATCCATTTATGTGGAAACTTCATGCAAATGCAGGCTCGGTATATGATAATATACAAAGGAAGGGAATAAAGCTAGCCTCAAGATGCGAATGCTGCAGGATGGAGATAGAGATCATCGAGCATTTTCTCTCAACAGGAAAGTTAGCCATAAAGTTGTGGGATAAATTAGAAACAGAAGCAGAAATATAAAAAGATGCAAGAAATCTTAAAGTCGGCTTGGAAAGTTGGAGTCAAAAGCAAACAAAGAATAAAATACTTAATTGGTTTAGGAATTGTATTCCTCATATAGCAGTATGGTGTTTATGGGAAGCTAGAAATAAAAGCAGATTTGAAAACATACCGATGAGTTCTACAAATATACTAGAAGAAATTAAAAGAGAAAGCTAATTCATCTCGGCATGTAATCTGGTAAAATCAAAAAACAAGGGGATAGATGAGGACAAAAAGAGGACATGGGGCCATTCAATAAGTATTAGAAAATCACCAATTATTAAACTTGTCAATTGGAAAAAACCCCCAGGGGGTTGTCTAATTATGAATTCTGACGGGAGCTTTAAAAGAGATATGGGAGTTGCAGGTGGTGGAGGAGTAATAAGAAATGAGGGGAATAGCCTCTTCAGCTCTACACTCAGAAATAATGTCCTTACATAAAGGTCTACAAATCTGTAAAGAAAATGGATTACGAAACATTCAAATCCAGGTGGATTCAAGCTTATTGGTAGACTTAGTGCAAGAGAAAATAGAGCTATGAAGGTTGGAGGAGGATATCAGTAAGATTAGAAAATTAGTAATTGAATTTAGAGTGGAAATAACTCACATATTTAGGGAGGTTAATGCATTAGCAGATAAACTAGCAGAAAAAGGTATGAGAAAAGGCACTAAGAAATTTGATAAGAATAATATTCCTGACAGGTATAAAGGATTAATAAGATTAGATAAAATGAATTTCCTTACATTAGGGTTCAAAAATTTAAAGATTAAAAATAAAAAAAATTAAAAGGAAGTTAGCATAAGCGAGCTAAAATCGTTTTATGTTTAATAAGTTCACTAATCTTTATTTTGCAGCTTATTGAGTTAAGCACAGGTGGAGGCCGGGGAAAATTGTAGTTCTTCCTAGTCCTGAGAGGATAAATACATAAAATGGCCAGCTGGCTTAATACGAAAGATATAGAAAATTAAATATGGAGAATATAATGGGACCCCATTATGGGTACGGGCCAGTAAATAGAAGGCATGGAACAGAGAGAGAATGAGTAGTTATTGGGCAGATTAATAATAGATATGTAGGAGGAAGGTTAATTTTCTGCAGGTGGAGCCTAAAGCCTAAAAGTGAAAAAGATAACAATTTGTTTTACTTATATATTATGTCGGTTTTATAGAGTCTGTAAAATTGTGTAATTGATATAAAGTGAGGGTCAGTAAGTTGAGTCTGTAAATCTGATGTAAATACCTATAAATTAGTACGAGCTGAAAAGGACAATCCTAGGCAGGATAGTCTAAGAGTCGGGTTGTGTATGTAAGTGCATGCGAAGGTTGTAATAGGCATAAAGGTATGGTAGGAAGGCAGGAGTAAGAAGGCAGAAGTATATAGCCGGCACAGGAGGTGAAATGTATATTGTATCTGCTGTTTTGGGATTTAATTTTGCAGAAATATGAAGCAGAAAAGCATCTAAAAATCCAGACGGTTGTAGAATGTTCTTCTCATGTATTAAGTCAATTGTATAGAGTCTGTAAAAATTTGTAGTAAATGTCAAGCGGGTGGTCAGCAAGTTGAGTTTGTAATCTTGCTATAAATATCTATAAGATGTGTCTATAAGTGAAAAGTGAGGGCGGTAAAAGGTAGAAAGTTACGACAGGTAGGTAGGAGCAAGGAGGTAGAAGCTTATATCTGGAACAAGAAAGTGTGATGTATATTGTATTTGCTGTTTGGGTTTTAATTTTGCAGGATTAAGGAGTAGAAAAGCATTTGAAAGATGGTTGCAGCATGTATGAGGTGGTCTACCAATAGTGTTATAAGATGTTATGTGTCTGTAAATAAGAGATATGGTTAGCATGCTTGCAAGAGTCTATAAAGAAGAGATACAATGGTCTAATGGTAAGTGTCATAAGATGTTATGTGTCTGTATGAGGATTGGTGGGTGGTGGTAGGTTGAGTCTGGCAAGTAGTACTGGACTGGTCAAGTCAAACAGATAGCATGCTTGCAGGAATAGGTCAAGTGTTTTTGAGTGGTGGTAGGTTGAGTTTCGGTAAGTAGTAGTGGCTGAGTCAAGTGTCTGTATGAGGTTAAGCATCACATGCTATGGGGGTGGTCTGCAAGTAAGCTTCATAAAAGGTATAGTAGGTGGGGAGCGGTAGAAACTTGAAATGTGGAAAGAGAATGGCAAAATGGCAAGATGCGGAGAAGTCTAAAGGAGCCGAGGAGGATGGGAAGAAAGATAGGAAAAGATGGCAAATCCAGCTGGATACAAGCGCAACAAATGTTTCAGAATGGCAATAAACACCTAATAAAAGTCATAACAAAGCATAGGTTAACATAGAAGATATATTGTAAATTTATTATATTTCCATGCATGAATATTTTGTTTTGCAAGAAAGGGTGTAAAAGGGAAAAGGGTAGATCTAATTTGTAAAAAAAGTATTCCTCCGCATAAAAACAATAAGAAGAATAAGATGATTAAGAAGACTAAGAAGAATAAAAAAGAATAAAAAGGATAAGAAGAATAAGAAGACTAAGAAGAATAAGATGATTAAGAAGAATAAAAACAATAAGAATATTAATAAGAATAAGAAGAATAATAAGGATAAGAAGAATTAGAAGAATAATAAGAAAAAGAAAAATTATAAGTATAAGAATAATAGTAAGAATAAGAACAATAAATAGAATAACATGAATAAGAAGAATAAGAAAAAAAAGAAGAATAAAAAGAATAAAAAGAAAAAAATAATAAATAATGATTAAGGGTCTATTTTATTTTTAGTAACTGAGGGTCCGTCAAGGTGTCAATACTATATGTAAGTTTGGTAGAGGTAGGTTCTATTTTGATGTTGGTTTTGGGTGAGCAAGAGAAATTATCTGAGGAGGGGCAGAAGGTGCCCTTGAACAAAGCATCTCAGCACATGCAAAGAGATTGAAATGTAGGAAGATGATTTACAAGGAACTAGGTTGAAAACAACAAACAGACAATTTGAGTGGAAAGAAGTAACTGAAACTTATAATGATCAATGGCATGGCTACAAAACAAGTTATGGCTTATTAGATAATTCATATTTCAGAAAAATAAGAGCTTTCGGTGGGCCATCATATAGAGCTGAATAAAAAAGGAATCCATAAAATTTTTTATATTTAATTTTGAATTTATTTTAAAGGTAAGAAGTATAACAGCGTAAAGGGTAGAAAATAGTTTGTAAAAATTGTATTCCTCCGTGAAAAGAGATGGTTATTATATTAACAAAACTAACTTTCAAAAAAAAGAATAAGAATAATAAGGATAATAAGACGAATAAGAAGAATAAGAAGTATAAGAAAAATAAGAAAAATAAGATGAATAAGAAGAATATGAAATATAAGAAAAATAAGAAGAGTAATATGAATAAAAAAAAAAATAATAATAATAATAAGAATAAGATGGATAAGAAGAATAAGAAGAAAAGATGAAAAAGAATAATAAAAAGATTACGAAGAATAAGATGAATAGTAAGAAAAAGATGATTAAAAAGAATAAGAAGAATAAAAAGAATTAGAAGAATAATAAGAATAAGAAGATTAAGAAGAATATGAAGATTAAGAAAAATAAGAAGAATAAGAAAATAAGAAGTATAAGTAGAATAAGAATAATAAGAAGAATAAGAATAATAAGAAGATTAAAAAGAATAAGAAAGATAAAAAGAATTATAAGAATAATTAAAAATAATTATAAGAATAAGAATAATAAGAAGAATAATTAGAATAATATGAATAACATGATTAATAAGATTAAGTAGAATAAGAAGAATAAGAAGTATAATAAGAATAAGAATAATGAGAAGAATAAGTAGAATAAGAAGAATAAGAAGATTAAGAAGAATAAGAAGAATAATAAAAATAAGAAGCATAATAAAAAATAATAATAAGAAAATTAATAAGAATATGGAGAATAAGAAGAATAATAAAAATACCAAGAATAAAAAGAATAAGAATAGTAAGAAGAATAAGTAGGATTAGTAGAAAACAAGAATAAGAAGAAAAGAAGAAAAAGAAGAATAAAAAAAATAAAAAGAAAAAAAAGAATAAGGAAAATAAGAAGAATAAGGAGAATAAAGAGAATAAAAAGAATAAAGACAATAAGAATAATAAGGAGAATAAGAAGAATAATGAGAATAATAAGAATAAGGAGAAATTGAAGAATAAGAAGAATATGAAGAATAATAAGAATAAGGAGAAAAAGAAGAATAAGAAGAAAATAAAGAATAATAAGAATAAGTAGAAAAAGAAGACTGCACCTGTATGGCTGGAATGAAGCAGCTGGACTGAGGGGTAATGAAGGCTACTGGATGCTGAAACTGATGCAAAATAGGCTGCCGAAAAAGCTGCCGAACGAAAAAGCTGCTAAATAAGGCTGCCAAAAAAGCTGCTGGAATATGGCTAGAATAAGACTGCTGAAATGTCTCGTGGTGGAACAGAATACCACATGACTCTGTTAAAGCTCTAATATTAAGCTAAAGTGGAAGCTTTAGTGAGCCTCTCAAAGGCCTGAACAATTGCCATTGACAGTACTTTCAAGTTAGCACAAGGTGTGAAAACATGGGTGGGATCAAGAACGATTCAAAGGCTGAGCTCCCAAAGTCAAGTAAAGAAATTAAAAGAAGGCTTCACCAGAGAAACAAAGCATCAAAGTTCTTCAAAAAACAGCTTACTCGAAAGCAAGAATAGAAAAATAAAATAGATTTGGATTCTTTATTTGAAAAAAGAGGATAGGAAAGGGTGTAAGAGGGGAAAGGGTAGATTTAGTTTGTACAAATGGTATTCCTCCGCCAAAAGAGAGGGTTAAATTAATGAACAAAAATTTATAAAAAAAAAAGTAGAAAAAGAAGAATAAAAAAAAGGAAGAAAAAGAAGTATATGAAGTATAAGAAGAATAAGAATAATAACAATAATAAAAAAAACAATGAGGAGAATAAAAAAAATAATAAATATAAAAAAATAATAAAAATAAGAAGAAAAGAATAATTGAAGAAAAAGAATAATTAGAAGAATAAGAAGAAAAAAAGAATAAGAAGAATAATAAGAATAAAAAGAAGAATAATAGTAAGGAGAATATTAAGAATAAAAAGAATAAGAAGAATAAGAAGAATAAGAACAATAAGAATAATAAAAAGAATAAGACGAATAAAAAGAATAAGAAGAATAAAATCAATAAGAATATTAAAAAGAAAAAAAATAATATGATAAATAACAAGAATATGAAGAATAAAAGAATTATAAGAATTAGAAACATAAAAAATAAGAATAAAAAGAAGAATACGATGAATAAGAAGAATAAGATTAATAAGAAGAATAAGAAGAATAAGATTAGTAAGAAGAAAAGAAAGAATAACAAGAATGAGTATAATTATAAAAATAATAAGAATATGAAGAATAAGAAAAATAATAAGAATAAAAAGAATAAAAGAATATAAAGATTATAAGAATAAGAAGAATAAAAAGAATAAAAAGAATAAGAACAAGAAGAATAATATGAATAAAAATATTAAGAAAAATACGAAGAATAATAAAAATATGAAAAATAATAAGAATAAAAGAATAATAAAAATAAGAAAAAAAATTAGAATAAGAAGAATAAGAAAAATAAGAAAAATAATAAGAATATGAAGAATAAAAGAATAAGAAGAATGTGAATAATAAAAAAAAATTATGAATGAAAATAAGAGAGAAGAATAAAAAGAATATGAACAATAAGAATAATAAAAAGAATAAAAAGAATAAAAAGAATAAAAAGAATAAGAATAATAAGGAGAATAAGAAGAGTAAAAAGGATAAGGAGAATAAGAAGAATAAGAAGAATAATAAGAATAAAAAGAATAAGGAAAATAAGAAGAATAAGAAGACTAAGTAGAATAAGAAGAATAAGGAAAATATGTAGAATAAGGAGAATACGAAGAATAAATAGAATAAGAAGAATAAGAAGAATATTAAAAATAATAAGAATAAAAAGAATAAGAAGATTAATGAGAATATTAAGAATATGGAGAATAATAAGAATAAAGAAAAAAAGAAGAATAAGAAGTATAAGAAGAATAAGAAGAAGAATAAGAAGAAGAATAAGAAGAATAAGAAAAATAAAATGAATAATAAAAAAAAGAATAAGTAGAATAATAAAAATAATAAAAATAATAAAAATAATAAAAATAATAAAAATAATAAAAATAATAAAAATAATAAAAATAATAAAAATAATAAAAATAATAAAAATAATAAAAATAATAAAAATAATAAAAATAATAAAAATAAGTAGAATAATAAAAATAAGAAGAAAAGAAGAAAAAGAAGAATAAGAAGACAAGATAAAAATGAAGAATAATAAGAATAAGAAGTATAAAAAGTCTAAAAAGAATAAGAAGTATAAAAATAATAATAAAAATAACAATAATAAAAAGATTAAGAATAAGAAAAATAAGAATAATAAGATTAATAAGAAGAATAAAAAGAATAAGAAGAAAAAAAAGAAAAAGAAAAAAAAGATGAATAACAAGAATAAGAAGAATTTGAAGAATTAAAAAAAATAAAAAAGAATAAGAATAAAAAGAAGAATACAAAAAATATGATTAATAAGCAGAATAAAAAGAATATGAGTAACAAGATTAAAAAGAAAAAAAAATAATAACAAGAATAAGTAGAATTATAAGAATAATAAGAATAAGAATAATAAGAATAATAAGAATAATAAGAAGAATAAGAAGAATAAGAAGAATAAGAAGAATAAGAAAAATAAAAATAATAAAAATAATAAAAAAGAAAAATAAGATTAAAAAGAATAAGAACAATAATAAGAATATAATATTCAGAAGAATAAGGCCAATTAGAAGTATAATAAGAATAAGAAGAAAAAAAAATCATAAGGATTAGATGAATAAAAAGATTAAGAATATACGAAGAATATAATAATAAAAGCGAATGAGAATAAGAATAATAAGAAGAATAAAAAAATTAGATGAATAAAAAGTATAAGAAAATAGAAGAATAATACGATAAGAAGAATAAAAAGAATAATAAGTATACAAATAATAAGAAGAATCCGAAGAATACCAAAAATAACATAATACAGAATGAATAAGAAGAATAAGAAGATAATAAGAATAATAGAATATAGAAGAATAAGAAGAATAAGAAGAATAAGAGAATAAGAAGAATAAGAAGAATAAGAAGAATAAGAAGAATAAGAAGAAGAATAAGAAGAAGAATAATAATAATAATAATAATAATAATAATAAGAATAAAAATAATTAGAAGAATAAAAAGAATAAAAAGAATAAGAAGCATTATTAGAATAAGGAGCACAAGAAGAATAAGAACATAAGAAGCATAAGAAGAATAAGAAGAATAATAAAATGAATAATAATAAGAAGAATAAAATAAAATGAAAATTTAGAAATTTAATTAAAAACGTTAAATATTTGAAAATGATCAATGGTTTAGTGAGGTATATGATTCAGCGAGGAGGATCTGTTTCTGTAGAAAACTAAGCTTAATAGATAATTTTGCTTTATAGTTTGTTTTCTGTCTTTCTTAACAGCAAGGGCAGGAAGTAGAAGGATCCGGAAAATTCTCAAATGCATGTGTTAATGTTCAGAGTCTGTATTAATTTTTTGTTATTTCATTTATGTTCTGGATGTGTTATAATGTGTGGATATTGTGTGGTCTGAATTGGGCTGTGTCTGTGTTAATTTAAAGTTTTCATAAGTTCATAGAAATAGATAGAGTCTGTCAGATGCTTGGGAGAGGCTTTGTATGAAAGCTTCAGCATGAAAGCAACTAGTGAAAGCTGCTACTGAATGGAATGCTGTGGTGAAAGTGTTGTGCTGATGTGAAAGCTGTTGTGGTGAAAGCTGTCGTGAGGACATGAAAGCTTTAATGTTAAAACCACTGTGCTGCTTTAAGAGGCTACTGGAATGAAGGCTGGTATCAAGGCCGTTGGAGGGAGGGATGCTGGATTGAAAGCTGTTGAGGAAGGCTACCGAAAGCTCCTGGAATAAAGGCTGCCAAAAAAGTTGTTGGAATGTAGGTTGCTGAAAAAGTTGCTGAAAAAGTTGCTGGAATATAGGCTGTAGAAAAAGTTGCTGGAATGAAGGCTGCTGACAAAGCGACAAAATTAAAGGATGCTAAAAAATTTGAGTTAACGGAACAATAGAAAATCGGTTGCCCAGGCTAGGGGAGCAACAGAAAATTGCAAAAAAAGGGAGCGCAATGGTTTATTAAAGCTCCAAGACATGATCAACACACTCCAGGAGAAGTAAAGCAGCAGGTTTGAGCATTCACAAATTGGCAGAAAGGACAACAAGGTAGATATAGTTGAGCACTCAAAGGCAAGTATAGAAATTGAATGAAGGAATCAAAAGATCAATAGAGCATCAAAGTTATTCACGAAGCAACTTAATCAAAAGCAAGAACAAAAAAATAAAAAAGACTTGTTAAATATTTTAGGTAGCTAATGACCAATGTATTTTATTTGAAATTAAAAAGGATAGGAAAGGGTGTAAGAGGGACAATGGTAGACTTAGATTGTACAAATAGTATTCCTCCGCCAAAAGAGAGGGTTAAAATTAATAAATAAAAATTTATAAAAAAAAAAAGAAGAAAAAGAAGAAAAAGAAGAAAAAGAAGAAAAAGACGAAAAAGGTGAAAAAGAAGAAAAAAAGAAATTAAAGAATAAGAAGAAATTGAAGTATAAAAGAAAATGAAGAATAAGAAGAAAAGGAAGAATAAGAAGAAAAGGAAGAATAAGAAGAAAAGGAATAATAAGAAGAAAAAAGAAGAAAAAGAAGAAAAAAGAAGAAAAAGAAGAAAAGGAGAAAAAAGAAAAAGAAGAAAAAGAGAAAAAGAAAAAAAGAAGAAAAAGAAGAAAAAGAATAAAAGAAGAAA
>JAREIK010002422.1:0-32953 GCA_029783825.1 Sapria himalayana | reverse complement strand
TATTCTTCTTAATCTTTTTATTATTGTTTCTCTTCTTTATCTTCTTATTTTTCTCATCCTTCTTATTATTCATAGTATTATAAATCTTATTATTCTTATTATCCATCTTATTCATCTTATTCTACTTATTTTTCTAATTCATCTTATTCTTCATATTCTTCATATTCTTTTTATTCTTATTCTTCTTCTTAATTTTCGTATTATTTTTATTCTTCTTATGCTTCTTATTCTTCTTATTCTTCTTATTCTTCATATTCTTCTTATTCTTCATATTCTTTTTATTTTTTTTATTCTTCTTATTATTCTTATTATTCTTATTATTCTTATTCATCTTTTCTTCTTGTTATTCTTATTCTTCTTACACTTGTTGTTATTATTATTTTTTTATTCTTCTCATTCTTCTTATGCTTCTTATTCTTTTTATTCTTCTTATTATTCTTTTTTTTATTTTTATTCTTATTCTTTTTTTCTTCTTATTCTTATTATATTTATTATTCCTCCTATTCTTTTATTCTTCTAGTTCTTCTAAGTTTTCTTATTCTTCTTATTCATCTTATTCTTCTTATACATTTTATTCTCTTATTCTTATTTTTTACTTATTCTTCTTATTCTTTATATTCTTCTTATTTTTATAATACTCCTTATTCTTCTTATTCTTTTTATTCTTCTTATTTTTATTATTCTTATTATTCTTTATTTTGTGTTATTCTTGTTATTTTTTCTTCATATTATTCTTATCTTCTTATACTTTTATTCTTCTTATTTTTCTTATTCTTCTTATTCTTCTTATTCTTCTTATTTTTCTTATTTTTCTTATTCTTTTTATTCTTCTTATTCTTCTTATATTTCATATACTTCTTTTCCTTCTTATTATTTTGATTCTTCTTAATATTCTTAATATTCTTATTTTTGTATACTTCTTATTCTTCTTATTCTTATTATTCTTATTATTCTTATTATTCTTCTTATTATTCTTCTTCTTCTTATTATTCTTTTTTACGTGTTATTCTTGTTATTCTTCTTATTTTTCATATTCTTCTTAAAATTCAATTTCTTTTTATGCTTATTATCCTTCGTATTCTTCATATTCATTTTATTCTTCTTATTTTTATTTTACTCATTATTATTCTTCTTATTCTTCTTATTATCTTTTTCGTGTTATTCTTGTTATTCTTCTTATTCGTATAATTCTTATCTTCTTATGCTTTTTTATTCTTCCTATTCTTATTATTCTTCTTATTCTTATGATTCTTCTTATTCATTTTAATCTTTTAATTATTCTTTTTATTCTTATTTTTATTATTCTTCTCATTCTTCTTTTTCTTTTTATCCTTCGTATTTTCTTATTCTTTTATTTTTGAAAAATTTATTTTTTATTATACCCTCTTTATGCGGAGGAATACTTTTTTTACAAATTAGATATACCATTTTTCCTTTTACACCCTTTCTTGCAAAACAAAATATTCATGCATGGAAATATAATAAATTTACAATATATCTTCTATGTTAACCTATGCTTTGTAATGACTTTTATTAGGTGTTTATTGCCATTCTGAAACATTTGTTGCGCTTGTATCCAGCTGGATTTGCCATCTTTTCCTATCTTTCTTCCCATCCTCCTCGGCTCCTTTAGACTTCTCCGCATCTTGCCATTTTCCCATTCTCTTTCCACATTTCAAGTTTCTACCGCTCCCCACTTACTATACCTTTTATGAAGCTTACTTGCAGACCACCCCCATAGCATGTGATGCTTAACCTCATACAGACACTTGACTCACCACTACTACTTACCGAAACTCAACCTACCACCACTCAAAAACACTTGACCTATTCCTGCAAGCATGCTATCTGTTTGACTTGACCAGTCCAGTACTACTTGCCAAACTCAACCTACCACCACCCACCAATCCTCATACAGACACATAACATCTTATGACACTTACCATTAGACCATTGTATCTCTTCTTTATAGACTCTTGCAAGCATGCTAACCATATCTCTTATTTACAGACACATAACATCTTATAACACTATTGGTAGACCTCCTCATACATGCTGCAACCATCTTTCAAATGCTTTTCTACTCCTTAATCCTGCAAAATTAAAACCCAAACAGCAAATACAATATACATTACACTTTCTTGTTCCAGATATAAGCTTCTACCTCCTTGCTCCTACCTACCTGTTGTAACTTTCTACCTTTTACCGCCTCACTTTTCACTTATAGACACATCTTATAGATATTTACAGCAAGATTACAAACTCAACTTGCTGACCACCCGCCTGACATTTACTACAAATTTTTACAGACTCTATACAATTGACTTAATACATGAGAAGAACATTCTACAACCGTCTGGATTTTTAGATGCTTTTCTGCTTCATATTTCTGCAAAATTAAATCCCAAAACAGCAGATACAATATACATTTCACCTCCTGTGCCGGCTATATACTTCTGCCTTCTTAGTCCTGCATGCCTACCATACCTTTATGCCTATTACAACCTTCGCATGCACTTACAGACACAACCCGACTCTTAGACTATCCTGCCTAGGCTTGTCCTTTTCAGCCCGTACTAATTTATAGGTATTTACATCAGATTTACAGACTCAACTTACTGACCCTCACTTTATATCATTACACAATTTTACAGACTCTATAAAACCGACATAATATATAAGTAAAACAAATTGTTATCTTTTTCACTTTTAGGCTTTAGGCTCCACCTGCAGAAAATTAACCTTCCTCCTACATATCTATTATTAATCTGCCCAATAACTACTCATTCTCTCTCTGTTCCATGCCTTCTATTTACTGGCCCGTACCCATAATGGGGTCCCATTATATTCTCCATATTTAATTTTCTATATCTTTCGTATTAAGCCAGCTGACCATTTTATGTATTTATCCTCTCAGGACTAGGAAGAACTACAATTTTCCCCGGCCTCCACCTGTGCTTAACTCAATAAGCTGCAAAATAAAGATTAGTGAACTTATTAAACATAAAACGATTTTAGCTCGCTTATGCTAACTTCCTTTTAATTTTTTTATTTTTAATCTTTAAATTTTTGAACCCTAATGTAAGGAAATTCATTTTATCTAATCTATTAATCCTTTATACCTATCAGGAATATTATTCTTATCAAATTTCTTAGTGCTTTTCTCATACCTTTTTCTGCTAGTTTATCTGCTAATGCATTAACCTCCCTAAATATGTGAGTTATTTCCACTCTAAATTCAATTACTAATTTTCTAATCTTACTGATATCCTCCTCCAACCTTCATAGCTCTATTTTCTCTTGCACTAAGTCTACCAATAAGCTTGAATCCACCTGGTTTGAATGTTTCGGAATCCATTTTCTTTACAGATTTGTAGACCTTTATGTAAGGCCATTATTTCTGAGTGTAGAGCTGAAGAGGCTATTCCCCTCATTTATTATTACTCCTCCACCACCTGCAACTCCCATATCTCTTTTAAAGCTCCCGTCAGAATTCAGAATTAGACAACCCCCTGGGGGTTTTTTCCAACTGACAAGTTTAATAATTGGTGATTTTTAATACTTATTGAATGGCCCATGTCCTCTTTTTGTCCTCATCTATCCCCTTGTTTTTGATGTTACCAGATTACATGCCGAGATGAAGTAGCTTTCTCTTTTAATTTCTTCTAGTATATTGTAGAACTCATCGGTATGTTTTCAAATCTGCTTTTATTTCTAACTTCCCATTAACACCATACTGCTATATGAGGATACAATTCCTAAACCAATTAAGTATTTAGTTCTTTTGTTTGCTTTTGACTCCAACTTTCCAAGCCGACTTTAAGATTTCTTGCATCTTTTTATATTTCTGCTTCTATTTCTAATTTATCCCACAACTTTATGGCTAACTTTCCTGTTGAGAGAAAATGCTCGATGATCTCTATCTCCATCCTGCAGCATCCGCATCTAGAGGCTAGCTTTATTCCCTTCCTTTGTATATTATCATATACCGAGACTGCATTTGCATGAAGTTTCCACATAAATGGATTTATTTTTTGTGGGATCTCTTTTATCCATATTCTTTCAAATCTCACATGGGATTGACTTTTGTTTCTTACCAGATTTTCGGAGTTTTTAATGTGAAAATTCCCTGCACATTTAGCTTCCATTTCCACCCTTTGCTGGTTAATATTGCATGATTTTCTACAATATTTTGCTGTTTACTCATCAGCTTCTAGCTTTTTGATGCATTTTTTGGATTATTAGGCTTATCTCCTAAACCATATCAAGATTTAATATATGATGCCCAAAAACTTCCATTTTTTTTAGCCTCCACCAATTTTATAGGTCCCGTGCTTTAGTTATATCACTTAGTGCTAAGAATCCTAAACCAGCCTCTTCCTTTGGATAACAAAGCTCCTACCATTTTTCCAAAGAGTTTTATTCTTTCCGTCTTTTTTTCAACATAAAAATTTTCCATGTCTTTTCTAATTTTCTAACTATATTTTTTGGCGGATGAATCAACATTAATATATGTGTCAAAGATGCTTTGTAACACGTGCGTAATAAGCATGATCCTTCCTGCCATGCTCAGTAAATCCACTTTCCAACTCATGATTTTTTGCTTCATCTTATCCACTAAAAATGATGAATATTCTTCCTTCACCCTTCCTTCATAAATTGGACATCCTAAATACATTAAAGCTCACCTCTTTTGCACGAAACCTATAATCCTTTAACCCCCCTGGGTGATATTTTCTGATGGTGCCCTTGCCATGATAAATTGACATTTATTCTTGTTCAATGTTTGTCCTATTTCTTCCTCCATGGTTTGCATTAGCCTAATCATGTTTTGCATAGATCTGCTACTAGCTTTTGTGAATATGATAACATCATCCGCATATGTCAGACAACTCACAGTAGGGGTCTATCTTGGTTGCTTGAATGCAACAATCCTACCCATTCCCATTTTCTCTTTTAAATTACAATGAGTAATCTAAATATATTTAAATAAAGATGGAGAAAAAGGATTCCCTTGCCTGAGTCCTCTTGTGGGTTTGAATTCACCACCTACCTATCCATTTACTAGGATTTTGACCCATACACTTGAGACGCATCTGTGCACAAGATCTATCCAATATTCTGAAAAACTCATTTTCCTCATTAGGTAACATAATATGTCCCATTCTACTCTATCAAATGCTGTTGACAAATCTAGTTTAAGAATTACATTAGCTCCTATCACTTTTGATCCTATTTCCCTCATCATTTCAGATGCTAAATTAATATTCTCCATCATCAGTCTGTTCTTTATGAACCCTACTTGTTCAGGCGATATAATATTAGGAAGAATATTACTAATCTTGTTCTATAATACCTTCGTTAATATCTTGAATGATGTATTACATAAACTAATTAGCCTATAATCCTCTTTCCTCTGTGGGTTATCCTTTTTTGGTATCAATACAATATAGGAACTAGCCCATGACTTTGAAATGTCAGCACCGGCAAAAATCCATTAAATGGCCACGAGATATCGGTTTTAATAGTACTCCAACTACGTTGGAAAAAACCATTATTCCAGCCATCAGGGCCTACAATGCTATCTTCGTCGGCACTGAAAACTACCTCTCTAACCTCTTCTTCCCTCGGGGGGTCACCCAATGATTTATTTTCTCTTCTGTTACTCTTTTCTCAATTTTTCCCATTAGCGTATTTCTTTTAGCCGTGTATGGCCCACATAAGAGATTTTAAAAATAAATATGCAATACATTTTTTAGCTCACCCTCTTTTTCCATCCATTCCCCATTTTCAGATCTAATCCCTTTTCTTTTACTTTTTTTGTATTTAGATTTTTACCATTGCATTACAAAAGTGCGTATTCGTATTTTTATTTCCATCTTTAAGCCACTTGACTCTTGTCCTCAGCTTCCAGAAAACTTTTTCCAAGTGCATCCAAAGTGTCAATTCTGCTTTAGCTTTACTGACTTTAATTATGGCTTCGTTGCTAGAATTTTTTTCATATTCTAATTCTAGGGTAGTCACCTCTTGTTCTACTTTCTGTATCTTTCTGGTATTATTACCAAAAACTTTCTTATTCCATTTATTCAATACCCATCGTAGATTTTGTAATTTTTGTGCCCAAATTTGCATCGGGTTTCCCAAGGCTGATTTTTTCCATGCTTCTCTTAGCACTTTATCATAACCCTTATGCAATCCCCACATGTTTTGAAAGTTAAATCTTTTATGTCTGCCTTCACTTTTTTGGAAAATCAATAGAAGTGGGCTGTGATCTGAACAGGTTCTATTTAAATGTTTAACCTTTATTCCTCTCAGCTTGTCCAACCATTGGGAGTTAAAAAGGACTCTATCAAGCCTAGACCAGATTACCCATCTCCTCTTCAGGTTATTACACCATGTGTAATTGGACCCTAAAAAATCTATCTCTAAAAGATTCGCGTTGTAGCCTCATTAAATTGAGCTATTGCAACCGGATCTGGAGGTCTTCCTCATAGTTTTTCATTAATATTTCTATCTGCATTAAAGTCACCTCCGATAATCCACGGTGAATTTTTTGCAGCTAGAATCTCTATCTCCTTCCATAGCACTTTTCTTCCTTTTTTCATATTTTTCACATATACTATTGAGAAGATTAATGCTAACTATTTTTGAAAATTAAAGCTGATTATTTGTTCAGCTTCTGCCAAGATCTCTATATCTATAGTTTTGCTCCACATAACCCATAACTTATTGTTTTAGTTCGAAAAAGCTTTATCTAACCAATAATTCCTTTCTATTTTACTATTTGATTTCTATCTACCATAGGTTCGACTAACACAACTATTTTTAAGTTATGAATTTTAACAAGTTTTCAAATTCTATTTATTGTTGGGGTGTTTGTCACCCCTCTTATGTTCCAATACAAACTATTAAACATATCTATATATCTCTTACTTGTGCTCTTATAGTGCATTTATTTTCATACATCATGTTTATATATTTTTTCTTGTTTCTTGGTGTCTTACTTGAGCTAGTGGGAACTAATTCATATCTTTTTAGTACGCAGATCTTTTCTAAGCTTCTTCCCATTTCCTTGATTTTTTCCTGTGTTGTTTTCATGTCCTGTGGTATCCCCTTATACCTATCCTAATTTTGAGATGTTAAATCATTAGAGGTTACAATATTATCCTGCTTATCTTTCTCTTTTTTATTAATAATATAAGGCCAACTTTTTGACTCTGATTCTTCCACCAATAATAAATCATCATCTTCCTAGTTAAGCACATTTATATTTTCCTCTAACTCTACCATTCCTCTACCACACCTCCTCTTCCTTCTAGTGTATGTCTCCCATTTTCCTCCCCTCCCATCTCTCTCTACCGTTTCGGCCCCCCTCTCCATTTCCTCAAGCCATTCCTTAATTTCTTCTCTTTTCTTCCTTCCTAAAGCCCTTCCCCTCTTCATCTCTACCTCCTCCTCTCTATATTTGCCCCCCCCCTCTCTCCCTCTCACTTATATTTTTAACCGAACTAAGCTCTCTCTCCTCTACCCCTCATTCTTCCTTGCATTCTTTATCTCCTGCCCATTCTATTTCTTGGTCTTTCTTCTACTCTACCCCCTTCTCAACCTTCTGTTTTTTATCTCTTCACCTACTCCCTCCCCTCCATCCCTTCTTACCCACATTTTCCTACCCTTCCTAGTTCCTTTTCTCATTTTCCATACCATACAATTCTTCTGTCCATGTCCTAGTTTAAGGCAGCTTAGGTAGTATTTTGGCATGGCTTCTGTTACAACTTCATGTCAGAAGCCATTAGATAAGTTAGTGCCTATCCACACCCTAGTCAGCCAAGGGCACTTGAGGTTGATTTCAACACTTATTCTTGTCATGCTTGGCCTAGTAATCAAGGTCGTGGGTTCATCCAGTAGCAATGGAGTACCCAAACATAGAGCCATCGAGTAGAGAGTATGCTTATTGAATAGATGAATGAGAAGCTTGAGCAAAGAGAACTATACCGGTGTAAGAGGGGACTCATCCAATTGCGAAAATTTAGGCATCCACTTGAAAACCCGCATTGGGTATCCCACAATGCTCCACGTTCCTTTTAGCCACACTCTAAGGAAATCATCCTCTTCTTTGAATTGTAGGAGAGTGTACTTGCCATCATAATTAGCCACCTTAACCCTTTCACACAGTTTCAAGGAAGCCACAAACTGATATATATCTTTAAACTCTGGTCTTCATGCAAAAATTTCCATATAAGGGTGAGTTTGAATGGAGCAACAAGCTTGTTCATCTCCTCCTTCAAAAAAATAAATCGATGGGATGCCATTTTTTGGATCAAACTTCGGACAGATACCCAATAGTTCCTTAATATTATATGTAAAAGATTTTTTAATGAAGAGGGAGATAATTGGCTGTATTTCTAGCTTCAAGTTGAGCTTTTTATTGCACAACAATGGAGTTTTCTCTCTTTAAAACAATAATTTCTCTCTCTAAAAGTTGAGAGCATTTTTTCAAAAAACTTCTTCTAGTTCTTTTTTTCTTCTTATTCTTCCTATTATTATTATTATTATTATTCTTCTTCTTATTCTTGTTCTTATTATTCTTCTTATTCTCCTTATTCTTTTTAATCTTCTTATTCTTCTTATTCTCCTTATTCTTCTTAATCTTTTTATTCTTCTTATTCTTAGTATTCTTCTTATTCTTCTCATTCTTCTTTTTCGTGTTATTCAAGTTATTTTTCTTATTTTTATAATTCTTATTAATCTTCTTATTATTTTTATGCTTCTAATTCTTCTTTTTCATGTTATTCTTCTTATTCTTCTTATTCTTCCTATTCTTCTTATTCTTCTTATTCTTCCTATTCTTCTTATTCTTCCTATCCTTCTTATTCTTTTTATTCTTTTTATTCTTCTTATCCTTCTTATTCTTCTTATTCTTCCTATCCTTCTTATTCTTCTTATTCTTCTTATTCTTCTTAGTCTCTTATTTTTATTATACTTCTTATTCTTGTTTTTCTTCTTATTTTTTCTATTCTTCTTATTCTTCTTTTTCATGTTATTCTTCTTATTTTTTTATTCTTCTTAATCTTCTTATTCTTTTTATTCTTCTTATTCTTCTTATTCTTCTTATCATTTTTATTCTTCTTATTCTTCTTATTCTTCTTATCTTTCTTATTCTTCTTATTCTTCTTATCTTTCTTATCTTTCTTATTCTTCTTATTCTTCTTATTCTTCTTATTCTTCTTATTCTTCTTATTCTTCTTAGTCTCTTATTTTTATTATTCTTCTTATTCTTTTTATTCTTCTTATTTTTATTATTCTTGTTTTTCTTCTTATTTTTTCTATTCTTCTTATTCTTTTTTTTCATGTTATTCTTCTTATTTTTTTTATTCTTCTTAATCTTCTTATTCTTTTTATTCTTCTTATTCTTCTTATTCTTCTTATCATTTTTATTCTTCTTATTCTTCTTATTCTTCTTATCTTTCTTATTCTTCTTATCTTTCTTATTCTTCTTATCTTTCTTATTCTTCTTATTCTTCTTATTCTTCTTATTCTTCTTAATTCTTCTTATATCTTCTTATTCTTCTTATCTTTCTTATTCTTCTTATTCTTCTTATTCTTCTTATTCTTCTTATTCTTCTTATTCTTCTTATCTTCTTATCTTCTTATTCTTCTTATTCTTCTTATCCTTCTTATTCTTCTTATTCTTCTTATTCTTCTTATTCTTCATACTTTTTTATTCTTTTTATTCTTCTTATTCTTATTATTCTTCTTATTTTTTTTATTCTTCTAATTATTTGTATTATTCTTATTATTCTTATTCTTTATTTCTTTTTTTTTTATTAATATAACCCTCTCTTTTGGCGGAGGAATACCATTTTTACAAACTAAAATCTACCCTTTTCCCTTTTACACCCTCTTTCTCAAAAAATAAAAATAATCAAAACATAATTTAAATTTTCAAATCAACCCCTCTTTTTGTCTTGTGAACAATGGGGTTTAAGTTAGTTTTTATGCTAGCCCTCTGAATTTGCTAATATGAAAAAACATTTGCAATTGAATTTTAGAACTTTTCTTCCTCTACTTTCTCCTATCTTGAGCTTCTGTTGCTTTCCCTTTTTCCATTATTCTTTCTTGGCTTTGAGATTCCAGAGGTCCACTTTCCAAATGTGACCACCCAAATCCCAAATTCTCAATCAACCACTGCTTCTAGAATTCAGACATTTATACAAACAATCTAGCATATTTCAAAGACCACATGCACAGACATTTATACAAACACCCAGCAGCCACTGACTCATTTTTACAGCCTCTAACGCATCTCATTGCAGACATTTATACAAACACCTTGTAGGCTCTGGCTCCCTATCACAGACGTGGCCGTACTAACTCACTGAAACCATCTAGTTTCCATCCCCAGTCCCTTGTTTCTGCAGAATATTTCAAGAACTATACAGTAAACTTACTTGTCCTTACCTGATTCGTTAACAGATTCGTTAAAAACTCTAAACTAGTCGCATGTGTAAAATATAGAAAATACATTAACAATACATCAAGAACTAGTCGCATGTGTGAAAAAATCTCTAAACTTAACTGTCCTTACCAGAATCGTTAAAAGTTCCTGCAAAAATAGAACATACAGTAACAATATTTAAGGAAAATTTACAAATTAACCATACTTCTTTAAATGTTCCTGTTCCTGCAAAATTTTCTGCAATCAAAAATTTAAGAAAATATGTTTCTGCAGATACGTGTTCATGCTTATCCATACACATTTAATAATTAAAGAAAGCTGCAATTAACATCTATGAATTCCTTAGGTCCCTATACTGCCTCCTTATTTATGCAGGAAAATGCAGAAATAGACAAAGAGGAAACCCCCAGGCCAACCCCCATCTCTTGCACACTATATCTCTACCCTCACCAGGTTAGGCTACTAGGGTCCTGCAGCAACATTCCCCCTTTAATCCTATATCCTATGTACCATCTATTTGCCTACATAATCTAACATATGGAACTGCCATTTTATCCAGCTTTGCCATCCTTGCAAATTTATTAGGAATATCATGCTCATCAAATTCTTGCATACCTCTAAGCATGCCCTCCTTTGCTAGTTTATTCGCAAGTGCATTGGCCTCCCTATATGTATGTGAAATTGTGCCCTCCAGCTCTTTCATTAATTTCCTTATATTTTCCGTGTCTTCTTCACATCTCCACATTTGCAGTCTTTTTAATGCTAGCCCTTCCACCAACTTTGAGTCCACTTGAATTTGAATCTTTTTAAGATTCAGCCTTTTGAAAATCTGAAGCCCCCTAAGCAAGGCTTGGATTTCTGATTGTAGGGCAGAATTAGCTTTATCTTTCATAGTGAAAGCACTTATAATCAAACCCTGTGCATCCCTGATGACACCTCCTCCACCAGCTATTCCATATCCCTATTAAAACTTTCGTTCGTATTGAGAGCCAACATTCCATTTGGTGGTTTAGTACAAGAAACTTTCTTTAGACCCAACCACCCTTCTTTTTTGATACTCATCCCCCATTGAATTCTCAGAATTTTTGATTTATCAATGTTACCAGTCTTAATCGGTTTTAATGCAGAAATAATTGAGATTTCCTTTTTTATATCTTTTAGAATTTCTTCTGAATTCATCCGTACTCCTTCAAACCTACTTCTATTTCTAGCTTTCCATATGCACCAAATAGTTACCGAGGGAATGTTACTCCTAAACCAAGCATGAACCCGGCTTCTAGTTTTCTCCACATTCAAGTGTATCAGTCTATCCTCTAATTTGTCCTCTTTTAGCTGTCCACCTTCCAGCTGTCTCCATATCTCCTTTGCTATCTTCCCTTTCGAAAAGAGATTATCCGTACTTTCTATCTTTGAGTGGCAACATTCACATCTTGACACCAGTTTTATAACTTGCTTCTGTATATTTAAATTTATTGGTGTGGCCTATATGAGTGTCCTCCACATTAGTGTTTTCATTTTCTGTGAGGTATCATTTTTCCGGAACTCTTTAAAAATTGGTCTATGTTTGTGTTTTTTCCTAATTATATTCTTTGTTGATTTAAGAGTAAATTTCTTTTCTGCATTTGGTGTCCATTTCCATCCACTTTTATTTAATCTAGAGTGAGCTTCTACTAAATCTTTTTGCTTTATCATTGACTTCCAGGCTTTAGATGCTTTCTTCGAATCTTTGAATTGTTCTTTTTCCCATTCATACTTGACACGCATAAACCTTGCCCACATGCTATCATTTTCTTTCAACCTCCACCAACTTTTGCAGGCCCATGCATTAGCCATATCTGTAATACTTGTAAATCCCAAACCTGCCTCCTCCTTGGGAAAGCATAGGTCCTCCCATTTTCGCCAGTGTAGTTTTGGCCTACCATCCCTTTTTCCCCACAAGAAGTCTGCCATTTCTTTTTCTAGACTCTTTATCGTCTTTTTTAGAGGATACATGATGGTTAAAATATGTGCGAGTGAAACTTGTAATACATGAGTAATCAATGTAATTCTACCCCCCATACTTAAGAAATTTTAATTCTAGCCTGCTATTTTTCCTTTCATTCTCATCACCTGGTAACTTAAATATTTTTCTCTTAGTCTCCCCTCAAAAATGGGACAGCCCAGGTACATTAATGCACCTTTCTTTTGGGTAAAGCCCGTAATATTTATAACTCTTTGAGCAGTTTTATCTGGTGCTTTTTCCACGAGCATAAATTGACACTTCTTAATATTTAGAGTTTGACATATTTCCTCTTCTAGCATGTGCAATAATTCCATCAAATTAACAAGAGATTTCCTACTAGCATTTGAAAAATGATCACATCATTTGCATATGCCAAACAATAGACTCGTGGAGTGTTCTTAGGTTGCTTGAACAATATAATTTTCTCTTTTTCCATTTTATCTTTTAAATTTATCAGCAATGATTCCAAGTAGATATTGAATAAATAGGGTGATAGTGGATCTCCTTTCCTTAGCCCTCTTACAGGCTTAAACTCCTCCCCAATTTCCCATTTATTATGATTCTAACCCACAAGCTTGATATACATCTATATATCAAATCTATCCAAAATTCTGAAAAGCCCATCTTACTCATTATATAGCATAAGATTGACCATTCTACCAAGTCAAATACTTTTGACAGGTCAAGTTTTAAGACCAAATTATGACCCTTTACTTTGACTCCAATCTCTCTCATTATTTATGATGTCAGGCTAATATTTTCCATTATCAGTCTATTTTTAACAAAACTCGATTGTTCTTGTGAAATTATGTTAAGAAATATATCACTTAGCCTATTTTGTAACAACTTTGTTAAGATTTTATATATTGAGTTACACAGGCTAATTGGCCAGAAATCTTCACATTTTTGTGGATGTTCACCTTTAGGAATAAGCACAATAAACGAGCTTGCCCATGATTTTGTAATTTCTTCTCCTACATATATGTAGTTTATAGCCTGTATCAGATCTATTTTGATAATATGCCAGCAAATTTGAAAAAATGCATTGTTCCAGCCATCTGGACCAGCCGCACTATCTTTATTCATACTAAATACAGCAACCTTCACCTCCTCCTCATCTAGAAATTCAGCCAGCTTCTTATTATCTTCATCCGTGACTTGATGTTTTATTTTCTATAGCAAGCTGTTTCCTTCTCTCATCACATTTTCACACAAGTATAATTTTAAATATTCTTCTAATTGTGTTTTTACCTCCTCTTCTTTTTCAACCCATTTACCCTCTAAATTTTTTATAGCTTTAATTTTTTGTTTTTGGGATTTGATTTTTGCCGTAGTGTGAAAGAATCTAGTATTATTATCTCCCTCCTTAAGCTACTTAATTCTAGCTCTCTGTTTCCAGAAAACCTCTTCCATGTTTATACTAAGTCTCAATTCTGCCTCTGCTCAACTTAATTCTACTCGTCTCTCCTCATTTTGATCTCTCTCATATTCTATTTCACTCTTCTCCACCCTTTCCTCCACCTTCTTTATATTTCTATTGATATTCCCAAATACTTCTTTATTCCATGTAATTAAACTAGTTCTTAACCTATGCATTTTTGTCGCTAAAACTTGCAGTGGGTTCCCTGTAGCCTTTTCCATCCATGTTTTCCTTACTACTTCTTCAAAATTATGGTGCAGACCCCACATATTCTGAAATTTAAAAGTTTTTATGGGCTTATAGTTATTCTGGTAAGTCAAGAGTATAGAACTATGATCAGAACAAGTTCTATTTAAATGCTTAAGAGTTGTAGATCCATGTAAATCTACCCATTTCACATTGAACAAAAACCTGTCTAGTCATGACAAGATCGCTCCCCGCTTCTTCCAGTTATTGCACCATGTATATCTTGCCCCTAAGAAATCAACTTCAATAAGATTTGCATTAGCAATCGCCTCATTAAAATGTGACATCGCCTCTACATCCGGATGTCTTCCTCCTTTTTTCTCACTAGGACTTCTTATTACATTGAAGTCTCCACCAATAACCCAAGGAAGATCATTCACCACTATTTCCTCCATGTCCTGCCATAACATTTTCCTCCCTTCCTTGGAGTTTTTCGCATAAACTGCCGACATTAAAAATTATGTATGACTGATAACTTTGAAATGTATTACTTGATCTGCATCCTTTAATATTATGATTTCTATCATCCTATCCCACATTACCCAAATTTTCCCATTCAAATTCACTATGGCATTATCAAACCCAATCAGTTTTTTATATTGATCTAATTTATTCTTATCTACCATTGGTTCGGTTTTAATTACAATCTTTAGTTTATAAATTTTAATAAGCTTTTTTATTCTGTTTAGGGTGGATGTGTTGGCCACCCCTCTTATATTCCAATATATATCTCTATCCATGACCTGCTGATTTAGTCTGCGCTCTTGTCCTACGCTTTGATTCATGTTCCATATTCATGCATTTCTTCATGTTCCTCGGGGGTCTTATGGCGCTAATTGCATAAACCTATTCAATCCTCTTATCCTTTAAACTTTTTCCAAGGTGTAAAGCCATTGTTTTAATCTCCTCCATAGCCTCTTCTCTTGTACAGGAATCCCATCTTTTTATGGCCATTACCAGATCATCTTTAGGATTGTTTATTTCCAACCTTTCCATAGCCTTGCTATGAGTTGGGAAATCACAGCTTTTTACCTCAAATTCTTCTTCTAAAAAATCTAGCACATCTGTATCAATCCAATGTCAGTCTTCTTCTTTGTCTCTCACACTCCTCTTGCTCCTAACCTTCCTAGCCTGCCTCTTATTAGAATTAGGAAAGACCCAATCATGCTGGAATTCTGTTCCTAATACTTCACCAAGTATGCAAACCTCCTTAGTCGGGGGCTTCTCTCCTCCTTCCATGTCTTCACTTCCTCCTTGGCTTTGCCTTCTCCCTCTACTACTCCTTTCCGAGTCAAAACCTCTCCCCCCGCCTGAGCTTCTAGCACCACTCCTTGGAGGTACTTCATTTGGGATATCATTAGAGAGCAAAGGAGGTCCTATACCCAGGCTCCCTTTCCTCCTCCATTTCTGTATTCTTCCCCTTCCTCCCCTTTCATTGCCATACTCTTTGCTGTCCAAGCCCATCCTACAGTCTTCTTCACCATGCCCCATTCTTTTAAATGTCATACAATATGTAGGAAGGTATTCGGGAACAATGGTTTGCCAAAACCCTGTGTTGACATCACTTCCTATCCATAGTTTGTGTGGGAGCGTTGATAACAAATTCGTTTCAATGCATACGCGAGCACTATGAGGTCTTGATATCGAGGTAGTAGCCTCGTCCATCTTCATCGGTTTACCAACACACGAGGCGATTGAGAAGAGAGCAGCTTTGTTATAGAAAGTTAGAGGAAGATTATGGAGTAGAAACCATACCGGTGCAATAGGCGACTCTTCCAGCGGGGTGAATTCATTCGTCTATTTAAGCATACGCATAGGAAAGCCATTGATAAACCACATACCTCGCATCCATATTCTATAGTAATCATCCTCCTCCGTGAGTTGCAGGAAAACATGTTTGGAGTCGAAGTCTCCTATTTTTGCTACCCCTTTGAGCCTTAGTGAGGTTAGGAAGTCCCGAATGTCTTTGGAGCTCGGTCTACCATGAGAGAACTTACCAACCAAGGTCAATTCAAATGGTTCTGCCTTTTTCAGGAGTTCAAAGGGAGAAAAAAATACCACCGGTAGTTCCTGTTTGTTCCCAAATAGAGGGGATATGAGCACGGGCCCTTTCAGTATTGAGGCAAATGACTTCCTATGAGTTAGGAATTCCTCTTGCCCCATTTTGAGCTCAAGATTGGCTATTTTATGCCCAAGATGGAGGTTTTCTCTCTCTAGAATTCGGATTTTCTTTTTCTAGAAGTTGAGAGGGTTTTTCCTGTACCTATTTTATGTATGTATCTTCTTATTCTTGTTATCTTGGTATTCATCTTAGTCTTCTTTTTTTTTCTTTGTCTTCTTATGATTCTTATACTTCTTATTCTTCTTATTTTTCATATTTTTCTAATTCTTCTTATTCTTCTTATTCTTTTTATTCTTCTTATTATTCTTATTATTCTTATTATTCTTATTCTTCTTATTCTTCTTATTCTTCTTATTCTTCTTATTCTTCTTATTCTTCTTATTCTTTTTATTCTTCTTATTCTACATATTCTTCTTTTCTTCTTATTCTTCTTATTCTTCTAATTTTACTTATTCTTTTAATAAGTCTTATTTTTCTTATTCTTATTATTCTTGGTTTTCTTGGTTTTCATCTTATTCTTCTTATTCTTCTTATGCTTCTTATTCTTTTTATTCTTCTAAAGCTTCTTATTCTACATGTTTAGAGTCGAAGTCTCCTATCTTTGCTACCCCTTTGAGCCTTAGTGAGGTTAGGAAGTCTCGAATGTCTTTGGAGCTCGGTCTACCATGAGAGAACTTACCAACCAAGGTCAACTCAAATGGTTCTGCCATTTTTGGGAGTTCAAAAGGAGAAAAAAAATACCGCCGGCAGTTCCTGTTTGTTCCCGAATAGAGGGGATATGAGTGATGGCCCTTTCAGTATTGAGGCAAATGACTTCCTATGAGTTAGGAATTCCTCTTGCCCCATTTTGAGCTCGAGATTGGCTATTTTCTGCCCAAGATGGAGGGTTTCTCTATCTAGAATTTGGATTTTCTTTTTCAAGAAGTTGAGAGCGTTTTTCCTGTAACTATTTTATGTATGTATCTTCTTATTCTTGTTATCTTGGTATTCATCTTAGTCTTCTTTTTTTTTTCTTCTTATGATTCTTATACTTCTTATTCTTCTTATTTTTCTTATTTTTCTAATTCTTCTTATTCTTCTTAATCTTTTTATTCTTTTTATTATTCTTATTCTTCTTATTCTTCTTATTCTTTTTATTCTTCTTATTTTTCTTATTCTTCTTATTCTTCTATTTCTTCTAATTTTACTTATTCTTTTAATTAGTCTTATTTTTCTTATTCTTATTATTCTTGGTGTTCTTGGTTTTCATCTTATTCTTCTTATTCTTCTTATTCTTCTTATGCTTCTTATTCTTCTTATTCTTCTTATTCTTCTTATTCTTCTTATTCTTCTTATTCTTCTTATTCTTCTTATTCTTCTTATTCTTCTTATGCTTCTTATTCTTTTTATTCTTCTAAAGCTTCTTATTTTTCTTATTCTACATGTTTGGAGTCGAAGTCTCCTATTTTTGCTGCCCCTTTGAGCCTTAGTGAGGTTAGGAAGTCCCGAATGTCTTTGGAGCTCGGTCTACCATGAGAGAACTTACCAACCAAGGTCACCTCAAATGGTTCTGCCATTTTCAGGATTTCAAAGGGAGAAAAAAATACCGCCGGTAGTTCCTGTTTGTTCCCGAATATAGGGCATATGAGCGCGGGCCCTTTCAGTATTGAGGCAAATGACTTCCTATGAGTTAGGAAATCCTCTTGCCTCATTTTGAGCTCAAGATTGGCTATTTTCTCCCCAAGATGGAGGTTTTCTCTATCTAGAATTTGGATTTTCTTTTTCTAGAAGTTGAGAGCATTTTTCCTATAACAATTTTATGTATGTATCTTCTTATTCTTGTTATCTTGGTATTCATCTTAGTCTTCTTTTTTTTCTTTTTCTTCTTATGATTCTTATGCTTCTTATTCTTCTTATTTTTCTTTATTTTTCTAATTCTTATTATTCTTCTTATTCTTTTTATTCTTTTTATTCTTCTTATTCTTCTTATTCTTTTATTCTTCTTATTCTTTTTATTCTTCTTATTCTTATTATTCTTCTAATTTTACTTTTATTTTAATTAGTCTTATTTTTCTTATTCTTATTATTCTTGGTTTTCTTGGTTTTTATCTTATTCTTCTTATTCTTCTTATTCTTCTTATGCTTCTTATTCTTATTATTCTTCTTATGCTTCTTATTCTTCTTCTTATTCTTCTTATTATTGTGAAAGTTTATTTATTAATTATAACCCTCTCTTTTGGCGGAGGAATACCATTTTTACAACCTACTTGCTTGCTAACCATAACCCTTTACACCCTTTTCACCTACACTAAGCATTAGTTATTTTAAATGTAATAAAGTAAACATGGACAAATATTTGCTCATTCTAATCCACCAAGAGAACAATTTTGAGTTTCTGTTGGGATTTTCAGCATTGTTGCTGCATGCACTTTGTTGTTAGTTGAGAGATGAGTCTTTATCCTTCAATCCATTTCTTGAAACTAGCTTCCTTTCTTTTCCTGTCGGGCCTTTAATTCTGTCCAACAACTTTGTTGAGCTTATGTATCAAGAGCTATTTAGCTTTATGTTTTGTAGAAAAGGCTCTATTAAACGTGGTGCTATCTCCTGAAATCTTCCACGGACATCCATGTAGTTGATCTTCCGCTACCTGTCACCTACATACATGCCATAAACGCAAAGAGATTTCCAGCCTCCAGCATTTCTGCTGGATCTATTTCTCACTGTTCTGGCTACTTCAAACCAAGCATCCAAGAGTTTCAGCTATCAGCACTCCATAGAAGCTTTTTGTTGCTCCCAATTGTGGACATAAGCTTTCTATAGTGTACACAACCTAGCCTAATTTTGTGGACTTCTAAATTATATTAAAATAATCCAGACACTGCATAACCTTATAACACAAACCACACCTAAACTTAAGCCGTTTAACATGGTCACATCAGAACAAAGTTCATACAGACTTAGAATCTATAATGCTGGAGATATAGGCACTTGTTCGCATGTCGGCTCCTCCTATTTTAGATATCCTTGCTGCTAAGAAAAATACAACAAAAAAGAAAAAACAAAACAACCGAAACAGCAGGTATACAGTCCATTCTTACTCTCTGCAGTGTGATACCGACCCTGTAGTGAGAACTAATATTTTCGTGGGGGAATCCAGAATGTAGCCACATTGTAATTATTCATTTCTACAGAGTCTTCCTTCAGGACCAGCAAGACTTGAGTGATTCTGGAACCTTCCATGTGCTAATATAAGAACAAAAAAACTTGAAAACTCACTACGATGACGAAATCTTATAATATCCTTTCAATCTTTTTTAATTATTCGGATGTATGGAAATTTTTTTTTATCTAGAATGTACCTTTAAATCTCTCTGGAAGAGAGTCTTCTTCATATACATGGGATTCTTTGAGTTTTCCATCTTTTGCTAATTTATCTGCTAAGGCATTTGCTTCCCTATATATGTGCGTGGGTGATGCATTTAAGGATATTATTAATTTGTTAATTTTTTTTAAATCCTCTTCAAATTTCCACGTGCTACTTTTGTTATTCACTAAGTCTACCAATATTTTAGAATCTATTTGTATATCTATATTTGTTAGCTCTTTAGAGTACCATATTCTGAGTCCATCCCTTGATGCTAATATTTCTGCGTGGAGGGTAGTTGATGCATTATTGGGACCTGAGTAGGCAAATATTAAGTGACCACAATAGTTCCTTAAGGCACCTCCTCCACCAGCTAGGCCTACGTTCCTATCGAAGCTACCATCGGTGTTTAGTGCTAATCTGCCTTTTTCTGGTTTTTCCCATTTAACTTTTATAACTTTTAGTGGTTTGATTTTAGACACCGTGAGATTCCAGAATTTTAGAGTGTGAGTATCTAGAAGAGGGCTTTGAGCTGCAAGTGGGGAGGATTCCGATGTGATTTTTATTTCAATCTTTATTGCTTTCCATATGTCTTCAGAGTCCATTCTGTGCCCTTCATATCTGCTATTATTCCTAGCTTTCCATATACACCAGATAGCAATGTGAGGTATGTTATTTATAAGCCATTTCTATGAGCTATGCTGAAAATGCGCATTACTCCATTTAATTAGTCTATTTCTACGAGAAATACATGCATGCTTTAATCCCATTTCAGACTCAAGTCTTCCCCAGATTTCCATTGCTATATTACCTTGGGAAAACAGATGATCAAGCGATTCTAGTTTTTGCAAAAAGCATTCACATCTCGAGCCAAGTTGTATGCCTTTTGTTTTTATGTTTTCATCTATAGGAATGATATTTGAGAGAACTTTCCATGTATTAGTTTTTATTTTTTGACTATTATCATTATCCCATATCCGTTTAAATAAAGGTTACATTTCCTTCCTACTTCTTACTTTTTCTTTAATGGTTTTAATTGAGAATATTCTGTCTGCACTCAAAGTCCATTTCCAACCATTTTTAATGAGTTTAGAATGTTTTTCCATTAATTCCCTTTGATTGAGTATTTGTCTAGATTTGTGATGCTTTGTTCTTATTTAAATTCCTATTTATATCATTCTCTATACAATAATTAGCTCTCATAAATTCAGCCCATAGGTTATATTTTTCTTTGAGCCTCCACCATCTTTTGCACTCCCACGCTTTAGCTAGATCGTTTAAATCAGTAAAGCCGAGGCATGTTTCCTGTAAGGGGGAGCAAAGATCTTTCCATTTTTTCCAATGTAACTTTCTTTTGCCACTTTTTGATCCCCATAAGAAATGGGTCAATTCCGTATCTATTCTTTTTTTATCCGACACTTGAAGTTGAGTAATCATCTGATTCTGCATGACTACGCTTTGTAACACATGGGTGATCAGAGCAATTCTATCACTCATGGAAAGGATGTCCACTTTCAAGCTAGCAATTTTATTTTTAATTTTTTCAAGTTGGAAATCTAGGTATATTGGTTTTAGTTTTCCTTCCTATATTGGGCATCCAAGATATTGAAGTGCACCTTTTATCTGTGTGAAACCGGTTATTTTGTTAATTCTATGACCTAGACTTATTGTGGCATTTTTGGCAATCATGAATTGACACTTTTTGTTATTAATTTTCTGTCTCGTTTCCTCTTCTAAGACTTTTAACAACTCCATTAGGTTATGTAGGGATCTGGAGCTTCCATTTGTGAAAATGATCACATCATCAGCATAAGCCAAGCATCACACTAAAGGAGTATTAATAGGCTGACTAAACCGACCTATACTTCCTGAGATAATTTTATTTTTGACATTAACAATGAGGAGCTCTAGGTAGATATTAAAGAGAAAGGGAGAAAGGGGATCGCCCTGCCTTAATCCTCTCATCAGCTTGATATCTTTTCCTAATTCTCCATTGACAAGAATTTTAATCCAAGGACTTGATATGCATCTATAAATCAAGTCAATCCAGGTTTCAGAAAAACCCATCCTTCTCATGACAAAACATAAAATTTTCCATTCAATTCTATCAAAAGCTTTTGAGAGATCTAGTTTTAGCAATACATTATGACCTCTAGATTTGGATGCTATTTCTCTGATCATTTCTTTAGCTAAACAAACATTTTACATTAGTAATCTATTTTTCATAAATCCTGATTGTTCTTTAGAAATGATTTTTGGCAATACTACAGCTAATCTATTTTGAAGTAGCTTGGTCAAGATTTTATAAATGGAGTTACACAAGCTGATAGGTCTAAAGTCTTTAGCTTTATAGAGGTTTTCCATTTTAGGAATAAGAACCAAGTACGAGCTGCTCCGTTTCTTGCCTATTTCTACGCCACAGAACATCCAATGTATAGCCCCTAGGAGGTCATTTTTTATGATTGACCAACATTTTTGATAGAACTCATTGTTCCACCCATCAGGACCTGGGGCACTATTTTTGCCCATGCTAAAGACAATAAACTTCAGTTCTTCTTCATCCGGAAATTTGGTAAGTGCATCATTTTCTTCGTTGGTAATTTTATTGTCTATCTTATTTAGGAGATAATCTTCATTGAAATTTGTAATTCCTCTAAATTGGTTTTCAAAATATTCGTCAATGTGGTTTTTAATTTCTAAGTTAGTGTCTACCCATTTGTTTAGGTTATTTTTTATACCTTTTATTCTTTGTTTTTGAGTATTGATTTTGGCTGTTTTCTAGAAAAACTTCGTATTTTTATCTCCTTCTTTAATCCATTTTATTTTAGCTTTTTGTTTCCAAAATACTTCCTACATTAGTAATTCTAATTTTAGCTCAGCCTATGGTTTATTTAGTTCCTTTCTACTATCTGAATTTTGAAGTGTCTCATATTCTAACTGTTTTTTTTTCAACTTTCTTTTCTGCTTCTATAATATTTTTGTTAATATTGCCGAAGGAGTCTCTATTCCATATCATTAAGTGTTTTTTTAGCCTTTCTAATTTATTATTCCAGATTTGAACAGGCTTACCTGTTATTTCTTGCATCCATGAATTTTTAACTATATTGATGAAAGCATGATGTAAAGACCATGCATTCTGAAATTTAAACGACTTATTCTTGATTTTATTTTTTTTTACGGATATTAATAGTGGATTGTGGTCTGAACAGGTTCTATTTAAATGTCTGACGGTTGTGGAGCCATAAGCTTCTAGCCATTTAACATTATGCAGAATTCTATCTAATCTTGCCCATATGATACCTTTAATTCTATCAAAAGCTTTTGAGAGATCTAGTTTTAGCAATACATTATGACCTATAGATTTGGATCCTATTTCTCTGATCATTTCTTTAGCTAAACAAACATTTTCCATTAGTAATCTATTTTTCATAAATCCTGATTATTCTTTAGAAATGATTTTTGGCAATACTACAGCTAATCTATTTAGAAGTAGCTTGGTCAAGATTTTATAAATGGAGTTACACAGGCTGATAGGTCTAAAGTCTTCAGCTTTATGGAGGTTTTCCATTTTAGGAATAAGAACCAAGTACGAGCTGCTCCGTTTCTTGCCTATTTCTACGCCACAAAACATCCAATGTATAGCCCCTAGGAGGTCATTTTTTATAGTTGACCAACAATTTTGATAGAACTCATTGTTCCACCCATCAGGACCCGGGGAACTATTTTTGCCCATGCTAAAGACAATAAACTTCAGTTCTTCTTCATCCGGGAATTTGGTAAGTGCATCATTTTCTTCGTTGGTAATTTTATGATCTATCCTATTTAAGAAATAATCTCCATTCAAATTTGAAAATCCTCTAAATTGGTTTTCAAAATATTCGTCAAGGTGGTTTTTAATTTCTAAGTTAGTGTCTACCCATTTGTTTAGGTTATTTTTTATACATTTTTTTCTTTGTTTTTGAGTCTTGATTTTGGCTGTTTTCTGGAAAAACTTTTTATTTTTTTCTCCTTCTTTAATTCATTTTATTTTAGCTTTTTGTTTCTAGAATACTTCCTCCATTAGCAATTTTAATTTTAACTCAGCCTGTGCTTTATTTAGTTCCTTTCTACTATTTGAATTTTGAAGTGTTTTATATTCTAACTCTTTTTTTTTTAACTTTCTTTTTTACTTCTATACTATTTTTGTTAATATTGCCGAAGGAGTCTCTATTCCATATTATTATGTGCTTTTTTAGCCTTTCTAATTTATTATTCCAGATTTGAACAGGGTTACCTATTTTTTCTTGCGTCCATGAATTTTTAACTGTATTGATGAAAGCATGATGTAAGGACCATGTATTCTAAAATTTAAAAGGCTTATTCTTGATTTTATTTTTTTCTACGGATATTAATAGTGGATTATGGTCAGAACAGGTTCTATTTAAATGTCTGATGGCTGTGGAGCCATAAGCTTCTAGCCATTTGACATTATGTAGAATTCTATCTAATCTTGTCCATATGGTGCCTTTAACTTTCCAGTTATTTCACCAAGTGTATTGGGGGCCTGAAAAGCTAGCTTCCATCAAACTAGCCTCTAATATCGTATCATTAAAGTGAGCAATAGCCTTTTTATTGGGGGAGGGGGGGTTGCCCCTTTTTTCTCGCTAGCCTTTCTTATAATATTGAAATCTCCTCCTATTATCTATGGTTTATTTATTTTAGCAATTTTAAGAATATCATTCCAAAGCTCCTTTCTACATTCTTTAGTATATTTGGCATAAACTACCGAAATGATCTCCTCTTGGGCATTATCTAAAGAAAAGTTAATAATATGATTCGTATCTTCTAAAATAATTATATTAAATAAGCTTTTCCAGAAAATCCAGATTTTGTTATTTTTATTAGAGAAAGAGTAATAAAGCCCTAATAGCTTTTTGTAATATTCTAGTTTATCCTTATTTACAATGGGTTCGGCAAGTATAATAATTGGAGTTTTATATAATTGAATCAATTTTTTAACTCTTTTTATTGAGGAGGGGTTTGCGATACCCCTCAGATTCCAGTTGAGAAATCTAAACATTAGAAGTAGATTTAGCCTGAGCTCTTGTAGTGCATTTTGATTCATATGTTTTTTCTAAGTATTTTTTCCTGTTTCTAGATTTTTTAAGCGAACTAAAACCTCCTGATTTTTCATTTTTCCATTCCGTGCTTAGCTGTAATGCCATTAGTTTTATTTCCTTCGCTGCCCAATCTCTATCTCCCATTTTATTTGTAAAATTATCAATTTCTAGATCATCTTTGGTGGCTTTTATAAAATCAGATTCTTCCTCATTTTTATTTAAAATGAAATTACTTCTAACCTCTAAATCCTCATATGAGTTCTTACCTAACTCCTCTACCCCTTTCCTTCTCCCTGCACTCTTTTTTCTCGTTTCGAATCTACCTCTCCTAAATCTTTTATTTATTTCGGCTATTTTTAGGATTAGTTCATGGTTTTTAGCTTTTTCCTCTAAATTATTTGTTTTTCTAGCCCCTTCGAAATCTTCTTTCCTTGTGGGGACATATTCCACTATTTCAATTCCTGTAACAACTTCATTGCAGTTCTGTTCACTATGTTGGGGGGGTTTACTTCTATATTATTTCCTCTCATTTCTTGTTTCTATTCTAGGACCATTCCACTGTTTGTCTTCTATAAATTTTTTAACCAAGCATTGTTCACATGAATGCCCTAGTGTATTACAGTAGGGGCAGTAGCTTGGGAGGTTTTCTGGAATCAACTCTTGCCAGAAACCATCCCCGATTTTTTTGCCAATCCATATACGGTGATGGATGTGCTGCAGTAGGTTCACTTCTATGCAGAGACAAGCTACACTTGGTCGAGATAACATGGCAGTGGTACCATCAAGGAGAAGAGGGGTGCCAACTACACTAGCAATATGATAGAGGGAGAGCTTATCAAAGAAGTGAATAGGCAGCATAGTGAGGAGAAACCAAACTAGGTGTAATGGCGACTCCTGTTTGGTTGTGAAGGAAGGCATCCATCTGAAGGCTCTCATAGGATAGCCCGAAATATACCATTCTGCCTTCAGCCATACTTTATGGAAGTCCTCCTCGGTGGATAGTTGAATGAGAATATGTTTAGCATCCAAGACGCCAGTTTTTGATAGACCTTTAAGCTTCAGTGATGCGAAGAATGCCTTGATATCTTCAATGCGAGGTCACCCATGGAAAAATTTGACCACTACAGTGTATTTGTGAGCTTCAGCAAGCATGGCGATATCAGAGGAGGAGAACTCTATCGAGGGTTCTCCATTTTTTTCCCCGTGAATTTCTGAAAATCAGAATAGTGAGGCGCGGTCCTTTTAATTTGATGAGTGAATGACTTCCTATCACTTAATAAATCAACTTGCTCCATTTTAGCATGAAATTGGCTTCTTCTTCAATGAAGAATTGTTGTTTCTCTCTCTAAAAAACGTGTTTCTCTCTCTAGAACTTGAGAGCAAAACTTGAGAGCTTTTCTTATTCTTCTTGTATTCTTCTTTTCTTATTCTTCTTTTCTTATTCTTCTTATTCTTCTTATTCTTCTTATTCTTCTTATTCTTCTTATTCTTTTTTTTTACAAAATAAGTTTAATTATTAACCCTCTCTTTTGGCGGAGGAATACCATTTTTACAAACTAAATCTACCCATTCCCCTCTTACAACCTTGCCCCTTAACAACAAGTAAAAATATAAATTGAAATTGATAGGCATCTATCCTAGAGAAACTTAGCAATCGATGCACTTTTGCTGGAGTTGCTTTAGAATCCTTCAATTTAGCTTTAACTTTCCTTGTTATGCTCTTAGTAATCCAGTTCAGATCCTACAACTTTGTTGTGCTTGATCTGCTACCCTCCTATGCTCCCAAGTATATGCTTGTTCTAATATAGGTTGTTGATTTTCTGCAAAAGAGAACAACATGTCTACATACACAATCAACTATCTTACTTACCTTATAGCTTCTCTTTAACTTCAGCACTTTATTTTGTCTCAATTTCCAATTGCACCAATGCCTCCTTTGTCACTCTTATTCTGAATTTTCCAGCTTTCAATAGCTGCAGAACCAGCCTCCTATTCTAGACCCTTACATGCCCTAAATCTATAAGTTAAAGTAAATTAACACATGACTTTTCCACAACATTCACTCATATCCTCTTAACCTGGAATTAATACTGACTGTAAACCAAACAAAAGTATTCTATGATTATAACAATTCCAGCAACTGCTGGATTTATGGGTCTTTTTTCTATGGTATTGCGCTGCTAAGAGAAGAGAAGATAACAGGATAATATACTAACATTCAAATGCTTACCTTGCTCTTTCCCATTAGCCTTCGTATTGTTCACCTGCAGAGACAGAAATTCCTCTGCATAGAGGCTACTGAAATGACATACCAATCTAACAAACTTCATAGATATATGATTCTCATATTTTATTCTTTGTACTAAGCTTTTCTGGACCGTGTACCTAGTAAGATAGACAAGTAGAAGCACAACACAGCAAATATACAGACTTCATGCCCTCGCTATGTTTTACCGTGACTTTATTGATGATGGTTTACATATATATATCTAAACCACGCAAGCTAAACTTGTTGGGCTGGAGATTAGGGGGTTGGCTTTGGTCAGTTTATACATACTTCCTTCAAGACCAGGAAATTTGTAAGCTTTGATTTCCAGCCATAATACTAACCAGCCCATATACTCTTAGCATTTAATTGAAATATTCATCATTAGAGGAAAGAGTTTTTATTATTCTAATGTATGGGAGTTCTCCCTTATCCATTTTTGTAATTCCTTTAAATTTATCTGGGAGAGACTCTTGTTCATATTTCTGTAAATTTTTATTTCTTCCATCTTTAGCTAACTTGTCTGCCAGTGAGTTAGCTTCCCTATAAATATGTATGATCGATGCATTCAAAGCTTCTACTAGTTTATTAATATCTTCTAACTCTTCTTCATATTTCCACATGCTACTTTTTTTATTCACTAGATCAACCAAGATTTTAGAATCTATCTGTATATCTAGATTTGATAGATTTTAAAATTTACACACCCGTAAACCTTCTCTTAATGCTAAGATTTCACCATATATTGTAGATGAGGCTTTAATGACTCCCGAATAAGCAAGTATAAGAAGACCATTATGGTCTCTTACGGCCACCCCACCTCATGCTAAACCTATGTTTCTATCGAAGCTATCGTCAGTGTTTAAAGCTAATCTGCCTTTAGCTGGCTTTTCCCACTTAACTACTATGGCCTTATATGGAGGGGATTTTGCAACTGTGAGGTTCCAGAAGTTAAGAGAGTCTATGTCTATGTAAGAGTTTCTGGCTACTATCGGATTAGCTTTCGAGGTAATTATTATTTCTTTCTTAATGGCCTTCCATATATCTTCAACTACCATAGTGCGACCTTCATATCTACTACTATTCCTAGCTTTCCATATACACCAGATGGTAATATGAGGGATATTATTTTTAAGCCAAGTGTGAAGACTATGCTGTGAGTGAGCCAAGCTCCACTTAAGGAGTCTATCTCTAATAGAAGAACATTTATGCTTAATACCCATTTCAGTTTCTAATCTTTTCCATATTACCGATGCAATATTTCCTTGAGAGAACAAGTGATCTAATGTTTCTGTGGCATAGAAACAGCATTCGCACCTGGAGGGGAGTTGTATACCTTTAGTTTTTATGTTTTCATCTATCGGAACAATATTTGAGATCACTTTCCATGTATGAGTTTTAATTTTTTGACTATTATCATTATTCCAGACCCATTTAAATAAAGGTTGCACAACCTTCCTGTTTCTCACTATTTCTTTAATGGATTTGAGAGAGAAAGAACCATCTGCACTCAAAATCCATTTCCAGCCATTTTTGGAGAATTTGGAGTATTTGTCAACTATTTCTCTTTGATTGAGCATTTGTAGCCAGACTTGTGAGGCTTTGTTCTTTCTTCTATCTTTGCTTGTGTCTCCCTCTATGCAATATTTAGATCTCATAAACTCAGCCCAAAGGCTGTTATTTTCCTTGAGTCTCCACCATCTTTTACACGCCCAGGATTTGGCAAGGTCATTTAACTTAACAAAACCCAGCCCTGCTTCTTGTTTAGTGTAGCATAAATCTTTCCACTTTTTCCAGTGAAACTTTCTTTTGCCATTGCTATTTCCCCACAGAAAATGGGCCAATTCTTTCTCAATACTTTTTTTAACTGCCTGTGGAAGATAAGTAACCAACCGATTTTGCATGGTTACACTTTGAAGCACATGGGTAATTAAAGTAATCCTACCGCTCATGTTAAGTGATTCTACTTTCCAACCAGCAATTTTATTTTTGATTTTAACATGTAAGAATTCTAAATATTCTGGTTTTAATTTTCCTTCATAAAGCGGGCAACCAAGATATTGCATAGCGCCTTTTTTATGAGAAAACCCTGTTATTCTGTTAATTTTGAGATTTAAGCTTGGTGGGGCATTCTAGGTAGTCATTAATTGACATTTATTGTTATTTATTTTCTGCCCTGTTTCATTTCTAATGTTTTTAATAAGTCCATTAGATTATGTAGGGACTTGACACTACCGTTGTGAAGATTATCACATCATCCGCATACGCCAGACATCCCACTGAGGGGGTATCTTTCGGCTGTCTAAAATGTCCTATTATGTTAGAGTACATCTTAACTTAATGTTAATAATTAATAGTTCTATGTAAATGTTAAAGAGAGAGGGAGAGAGGGGATCTCCCTGTCTTAAAACCTATTAGTGGCTTGATGTCTTTTCCTAGATCTCCATTGATAAGAACTTTGATCCATGAGCTTGATATACATCTATATATCAGATAATCCAGGTTTCTGAGAAGCCCATCTTTCTCATGATAAGCATAAGATATTCCATCTACTCTATCAAGGCTTTAGATAGATCTAACTTTATCAGGACATTATGCCCCTAGTTTTAGTACCTAATTCTTTAATCATTTCTTTAGCTAGACAAATATTTTCTATTATTAGCCTGTTTTTCATGAATCCTGAACTGTTCTTTAGATATGATTTTTGGTAGGACTACAGCTAATCTACTTTGAAGCAGCTTAGTCAAAATCTTGTAGATGGAGTTGCATAAGCTAATAGGTCTAAATCCTCTGCCATTTGAGGACTTTCCATTTTTGGAATGAGAGCGATATACGTGATGCTCCATTTCTTACCTATCTCAGCTACACAAAAAATCTTGATTATGACATTTAAGAGCTCATTTTTTATAATAGGCCAGGCAATTTTGGTAAATTCATTATTCCACCCATCCGGGCCAGGAGCGCTAATTTTGCCAGACTAAAACCGTAGTCTTTAGTTCTTCTTCATTCGGAAATCTTGTGAGAATATCATTTTCTACACTAGTGATTTTATGTTCCATGTTATGTAGAAGATAATTTTCACGCAGGATTATATCTACTCTAAATAATCTTTCAAATGATAATCAAAGTGATTTTTAATATCTATATCTCTATCTAACCATTTATTTAGATTGTTTTTATGCCTTTTATTCTATGCTTTTGTATTTTAAGCTTGGCTGATTTCTGAAATAACTTCGTGTTTTTGTCTCTTCTTTCAGCCATTTTATTTTGGCTTTTTGTTTCCAGAAGACTTCCTCCATGAGAAGCTTTAGTTTTAATTCGGCTTGTGCTCTATTTAACTCCTTTCTACTGTCTTTATTTTGAAGTAAATAATCATCTAGTTCCCTTTTTTCAACTTCCTGTTCTGCTACAATGATGTTATTATTGATATTGCCAAAGATATCTTTATTCCATGTCCTTAAGTGTTTTTTAAGTCTATTTAGCTTCATATTCCAGATTTGACCCGGATTACCTGAAGCTTCCTTTGACCATGAATTTTTAACCGTATTAATAAATGTGTGATGCAAGCACCATACATTCTGGAATTTAAAAGAGTTATTTATGGGTCTAGAATTTTCTACCGATATGATTAGTGGATTGTGGTCTGAACAGGATCTATTTAGATGTTTCACTGACGTGGATCCATATGACTCTAGCCATTTTACATTATATAATACTCTGTCTAATCTTGCCCATATGGTCCTTTTATCTTTCTGGCTATTGCACCAGGTGTAACGAGAGCCTAGGAAGCTTGCTTCCATCAGACTGGCCTCTGATATAGTCTTATTAAAATGAGAGATAGCTTTTTTGTTAGGAGGATTTCCCCTGTTTTTTCACAAACTTTCCTTATTATGTTAAAGTCACCTCCTATTATCCAGGGTATGTTTAAATTGGCTATTTTTAGTATGTCGTCCGAGAGGGACCTTCTACCTTCTTTAGTGTATTTAGCATAGACTGCCAAAATTATTTCATCCCGGGAGGAATCTAAGCTAAAGTTGATCATTTGATCTGAGTCTTCTAAAATGTTTATGTTAAATATGTTTTTCCAAAATAGCCAAATTTTGTTATTTTTGTTGGAAAATGCCTCATCAAATCCTAAGATATTTTTATAGTGTTCTATCTGGTCCTTACTTATTATGGGTTCAGCTAATATTATAAGTGGAGTTTTATGGATTTGTATTAATTTTTTAATTCTTTTTATAGTAGGGGTTTTCCGATGCCCCTTGCATTCCAGTAAAGAAATCTAAACATTGGAGTTAGACTTAGCCCTAGCTCTAGTGGTGCACTTTGAATCATAAGTTTTATTTATGTATTTTTTTGTTTCTAGTTCTTTTTATAGCACTCGTATCTTCTATTTTATCCTCTCCCCACTTCCTACCTAGATGAACGGCCATGATTTTTATTTCTTCCATGGCCCATTCTCTATTTCCCATTTTATTATAGGATCTTTCAATATCTATATCATCTTTAGAGGTTTTAAAAGGCTTTGGTTCTTCCTCTTTTTTGTCTAGGTTGATCCCACTTCTAACCTCTAGCTCATCTTCCGAGCTATTAACTATTTCCGTTGCCCAGCTCTTTCTCACAACTTTCTTTTTTTCAAATCTTCCTCTCCTAACTCTTTTATTAATTTCTGCAATTTTTTGCATAAGTTCATGAGTTTTATTGAATTCCAATCTATCTATCTCCTCTCTCTCTTTTTCTCTAGGAGGCACATATTCTGATTTCTAATCCAGTTTCTACTGCCCCTAGGTTCTGTTCTAATGTTTGGGGGGGCTTTATTCTGTATTCCTCTCTTCCCCTCCTTGCGGTTGTTCTAGGCCAAGCCATTGTTTGTCTTCTAAGTGTTTCTTTTTAACTAAACATTGGTCACAACTATGGCCAAGTTTACTGCAGTAAGAACAATAATATGGAAGGTTTTCGGAGTTATTTCTTGCCAGAAACCTTCTCCCTCTTTGGTTCCAATCCATATGCGGTGTGGGATAGGTTGCAGTAAGTTAACCTCTATGCATACTCGAGCAACACTCGGGCGAGACAATGTGGCAGTAGCACCATCGAGAAGGAGAGGGGTGCCCACTGCATGTGCAATATGATAGAGGGAGAATTTATCAAAGAGATGTATGGGCAGCATAGGGAGAAGGAACCAAACCGGTGTTAATGGCGATTCTAGCTTGGTTGAGAAGGATGGCGTCCACCTGAAAGCTCGCATGGGGTAGCCCATAATGTACCATATACCTTTCAACCAAACCCTGTGGAAATCTTCCTCACTGGATAGTTGCAGAAGAATGTGCTTGGCGTCGAGAATGCCTATTTTTGTTAGACTTTTAAGCTTCAATGATGCATAGAAAGCACGAATATCTTCAACGCACGGATGGCCATGTGAAAATTTGCCCACCAGCGTGAATTTGTGGGCTTCCGAGAGCATATCAATATCTGTCGAGGAGAACTCTATCGAGGGTTCTCCATTTTTTTCCCGTGAATATCCGAAGCTTGCGAATAGGGATGCGCGTCTTATTGAATTGTTGGGAAAACAACTTCTTCTTCGTTAAATAATCAAAATGCTCCATTTGATGCTTGAAATTGCCTTGTTCTTCACTGGTTTTTGATGTTTCTCTCTCTAAAAACGTGTTTCTCTCTCTAGAACTTGAGAGCAAAACTTGAGAGCTATTCTTCTCTTTCTTAATTTATTATTCTTCTTATTCTTCTTATTCTTATTATTATTCTTATATTTTATTATTCTTATTCTTTTTATTCTTTTTATTCTTCTTATTTTCTTATTCTTTTTATTCTTCTTATTCTTTTTTTTGAAGGGTTTATTTTATTATTATGCCCTCTCTTTTGGCAATGTAATACCATTTTTTTAAAACATACTAACCTTTACCCTTTTACACCATGTCTCAATTCTAATCCATTGCAAAATAAAATAACAAATATTTAATGCTTTTTTTAAATAAATCTATAAC